>CAUYUJ010005730.1:10000-59047 GCA_963575745.1 Prorocentrum cordatum | reverse complement strand
ACTACGACTACGACTACGACTACGACTCCGACTACGACTACGACTACGACTACGACTACTACTACGACTACTACTACTACTACTACTACTACTACTACTACTACTACTACTACTACTACTACTACTACTACTACTACTGGTACTACTACTACTACTACTGCTACTCCTACTCCTCCCCAGACATGATCGCATCGTGGAGGGAAAAATAAAAGTTTCTGACCGTGTTCCGTTGCGTGGTGCCCTTGCTTGGCCCCCAAGCTGCTCAAAACCAACCCAAAATGGAACAATGCTCCTGGGGAAGAGGTCGGGAATTCGTTGGACCCCGCACAGACAAAATGTTAGCCTACGTGGACCCCAAACAATAGGTTCCTGCACTCTACGCGGTGCCATATATGTGGTGCAATTGATTTTAACCAACGAACTGACACATCCCATGCTCTTGCAAACATCCCACCTATCCACCCGCAACTTTGTTTGCAAAATACATGCGGAGGCGATTGCGGTGATGCTTGGCGTTGGCTGGTCCATCTCTGCGGCCGCGCCAACACAAGCACGCGCGCGCAGCGGCCAGCTAGTTTGGCGCGACCGACGCGGCCGCGGTGGCGCTGACCGCTGGGCACATCCCAGCGGGCACTTCACTGCGAGTCGGCGACTTGGGCGGGCGCGGTAGCATGGCAAAGTCGACAACAGTAGACACGATGATGATAATAGCGGTGCTGGCGGCGATGTTGGCAACGACGAAGCCGCGGCCAGCGCGGGCGCCGATGCTGATCACGCCGACGACAATGACGGCATCCTCGCGTCGGCGATGAAGGTTTAGGAAAAATGAAAATGTGCCCCCCAGCACGCGCGCAAGGGCGTGCGAATGATGTCGGCATGCGGCGCGAGAGGCCAGTCTGGCAGAATTCCATGAACAGGTTGAAAAACATATGTTCTCTGAGGAATTCGCAAAAGCGCGCGCGCAAGCTTTTTGGGAAAAAACGCGTTGCGAGACCATGCGCTGATGTATGTTTTTGGGCACTCGGTTTTGAAATCGCTGCGAAACCTAGAGTTGTTGGCGGATTTTGGCACGCGCGCGACGACACGCGCGCGCGCACTTCGTCTCATCTGTTGCAAAAGATTCTCGCGACGGCACGCGCGCATGGGCGTTCGAACGATTTCGACATAAGCGCGCGAAGCCCGCTTGGTAGCATGTTCTGAACACGTTGAGAAACTATGGCTTCTTCTGTAAAGAATTCGCACGAATGCGCGCACAAGCTTTTTTTGGAAGTCCGCGTTGCGAAACCTTGTGTTGTTATATGCTGTTTAGACACTCGATTGCGACATCATTGCGAAACCGCATGTTTTTGCAAGATTTCGACGTGCGCACGCGACGACGCGCGCGCGCGTGCGCTTCGTCTCATTTTTGCGCAAGGGACTCTTGGAAACTTTTGATTTGCGGTAAACGCATAGGCGCGCATAGTATCTGTTGCAAGGGATGGCGGGGGGGGGCAATACTGGTTAGGATAGTGCGCCGCCGATTTCGGAGGCACGCCCGGGTGCCTGGGTGCCTGGGTGCCCGGGTGCCCGGGTTCCCAGGCGAAGTGCGCCGCCGATTTCCGCGGCCGGGCGCCCAAGTGCCCGGGCGCCCCGGTGCCCTATAGCCCTACAGCCCTATAGCCCTGAGCCCTAGAGCCCTATAGTCCCGTGGCCCTATAGCCTTATAGCCCTATAGCCCTGTAGCCCTATAGCCCTACAGCCCCATAGCCCTATGGCCCTACAGCCCGATGACCCTATAGCCCTATAGCCCTATAGCCCTGTAGCCCTGTAGCCCATAGCCATACAGCCCTAGAGCCCTATAGCCACATAGCCCTATAGCCCCATAGCCCTATAGCCCATAGCCCTATAGCCCATAAGCCTAGCGCCATGTTCCCAGAACCCCCCACAAAATCTGAATGAGGCTTCTCCCCGGTATCATATGTTGTTTGGACACTCGGTTCAAATTATCCTGGCGAAGGACCCAACCATACGCAAGTGTGAGAACCGCAGGGCAGGTGGGACGAAGCAAGGGGAATTCCCAATGGGGCCACGAACCGTGTGAGGGGTGCGCCAAAATGGGGCGGGGCCGCCATGCGAACCCTGCCACTGGGGCCTTCGGTGGAGCTCCATATGGGGCCACGAACCGTGTGAGGGGTGCGCCAAAATGGGCGGGGCCGCCATGCGAACCCTGCCACTGGGGCCTTCGGTGGAGCTCCCTATGGGGCCACGAACCGTGTGAGGGGTGCGCCAAAATGGGCGGGGCCGCCATGCGAACCCTGCCACTGGGGCCTTCGGTGGACCCTGAACCACTGGGGCCTTAAAACGAACCGTGTGAGGGGTGCTATGGGGCGGGGCCGCCATGCGAACCCTGCCACTGGGGCCTTCGGTGGAGCTCCCTATGGGGCCACGAACCGTGTGAGGGGTGCGCCAAAATGGGGCGGGGCCGCCATGCGAACCCTGCCACTGGGGCCTTCGGTGGAGCTCCCTATGGGGCCACGAACCGTGTGAGGGTGCGCCAAAATGGCGCGGGGCCGCCATGCGAACCCTGCCACTGGGGCCTTCGGTGGAGCTATGGGGCCACGAACCGTGTGAGGGATGCGCCAAAATGGCGCGGGGCCGCCATGCGAACCCTGCCACTGGGGCCTTCGGTGGAGCTCCCTATGGGGCCACGAACCGTGTGAGGGGTGCGCCAAAATGGCGCGGGGCCGCCATGCGAACCCTGCCACTGGGGCCTTCGGTGGAGCTCCCTATGGGGCCACGAACCGTGTGAGGGTGCGCCAAAATGGCGCGGGGCCGCCATGCGAACCCTGCCACTGGGGCCTTCGGTGGAGCTCCATATGGGGCCACGAACCGTGTGAGGGATGCGCCAAAATGGCGCGGGGCCGCCATGCGAACCCTGCCACTGGAGCCTTCGGTGGAGCTCCCTATGGGGCCACGAAACGCTGTACTGGGTGGGTGAAACGCAGGGAGGAGGGAGGAGGCAGCGGGAGGAAGGAAGGAAGGAAGGAAGGAAGGAAGGAAGGAAGGAAGGAAGGAAGGAAGGACGGAAGGAAGGAAGGAAGGAAGGAAGGAGTGACGCGGGGCGCTCTCTCTTCAAAACGAGGACCCAACACTTCAGGATGGTTGGGAAAAACATGCATGTCCAGCGGCGCCCCAGATGTTTACCCAGCCGTCGGCATCACCCCACGACCAGGGCTGGTGCTTCCCCTGCAGCACCCACGGCGGCATATGTGCCCCCCGGACTTGGACAAGCCAGCCAGTTCGCCCCACGGGATGTCACCCTTCTTCAATGATTGAATCTGCCGAAGCCTCATGCGCAGAATGCCCCGCCAATGCTCGTGGTCTCACACGCGCCGCGCTGGCGGGCCCGCTGTGGGGGGGGGCCAAAGACCGGCCCGTCCTCACGCCCCCACGGGCCCGCCTTGTCCTCCGCCGCTGCCGCCTCTCTTCCACGAGACGCTGCAAGACCCGATCTGAAGCTCTGGTCGGGTCGTAGCATCGAACTGGTCTTGATCTCGCCGACCCAGGGCCCATCCACAATAACTCGAAGAGTCCTTCGGCACCAGTAGACCACTGCTCGCAGCAGCCCTCTTCATGTAGTCGCACAGGCGAGCACTTGCTGAGGGTATCTGGTCGCAGGTCATCTGGCAGCGCTGACCCTCGTGTCGGCGGCTACATTTTGGGGGGGGGGGGGGGCACAACGGGCTCGGAGCAGGCATTGGCTCGAGGTCGCGCAGTCACCTGAGGTCCGCAGTTTCGCTTCTTGGCTGCGCCCCGCACTGTCCCTGGCGGGCCTTTCGAGACTTTGCCCCTGGCGCTACCGACCAAAAGGCCTACGGCCATGAACCTTTTCAGATCTTACGCTGGCATCTGTCTCGCCCATGCCATGTTGGATGCGGCCTATGATGAGTCGGATCGGACATCATTCCTTCTGGCGCGTTCCAGGGCCCCCACGCACCCCTGAGACGCCCGCGTCGCCCATGATGATGTCGGGGAGCGGTTTGTCTCCACGCCTTTTGGGCGCTGGCTTCAGTATCGTCCTTCCTGGCGCCCAACGCACCCTACTCTGGGCATTCTTTGATCACACGGGCCTTGCGTTCTCATGGATCGGACGGGGCAATGTCACGAGAGCTGGGCATAGGCAAAGGTGCCTTGCCGTCCGTCTCGGGGCGCACCGCAATCATCATCATCATCATCATCATCATCATCATCATCATCATCATCATCATCATCATCATCATCATCATCATCGTCATCGTCATCGTCATCATCATCACCATCATCAGCATCAGCATCAGCATCAGCATCAGCATCATCATCGTCATCATCATCATCATCAGCATCATCATCATCATCATCATCACCACCACCACCACCACCATCATCATCATCATTATCAACGTCAACATCATCATCAGCATCATCATAACCATCATCAGCATTATCAGTAGCAAGACCATCATCATTAGCATCATCACCATCATCATTAGCATAAGCATCACCATCAGCATCATCATCAGCATGATCATCATCATCGTCATCATCATCATCATCATCATCATTATCAGCATCACCATCATCATCAGCATCATCAGGATAATCCTCTTCCTCCTCCTCCTTTTCCTCATCATCAGCATCAGCATCATCATCAGCAGCAGCATCATCATCACCCGCACCACCACCACCACCACCACCATCATCATCATCATCATCATCATCATCATCATCATCATCATCATCAAGATCGACGTCGTCATCATCATCCTCATCCTTATAATCATCATCATCAGCATCATCATCCTCATCCTGTTCAACCTCGTCATCATCATCGTCATCATATCATCATCGTCGTCGTCATCGTCATGACCCTCACCACCGCCACCACCATCCTCATCATCATCAATATCATCGTCATCATCATCATCAGCATCATCATCATCATCGTCGTCGTCATCATCCTCATAGTCATACTCATCATCATCATCACCATCAGCATCATCCTCTTCCTCCTCCTCCTCCGCATCATCATCGTCATCATCGTCGTGATCAAAATCAGAATCAGCATCATCATCGTCATCCATCATCATCACTACCACCATCATCATCAGCAGCACCATCATCATCATCGTCATCATCATCAGCAGCAGCACCATCATCATCACCATCATCATCATCATCAGCATCATCATGATCCTCTTACTCCTCCTCCTCCTCCTCCTCCTCCTCGTCATCATCATCAGCATCATCATCACCACCACCACCATCATCATCATTACCATCATCATTATTCATCATCATCGTCATCGCCGTCATCATCATACTTATTGGTATTATCCTCATAATCAGCATCATTCTCCTCATCATCATCGGCATCATCATCAGCATCATCGTCGTCCATCATGATCACCACCATCATCATCATCGGCAGCAGCATGCATCATCCCTCTATGTCCAAACGTGAAGGGTTATGCCAAACAATGTGCCAGCCATGCCGGCAGGCGGAGGAGGGTAGCGACGACGACGACGACGACGACGACGACGACGGCGAAGACGACGACGACGACGACGACGACGACGACGACGACGACGACGACGACGACGACGACGACGACGACGACGGTGTTGCGACGGTGGCGACGACGACGGCGGCGACGAGAGGGAGGACGCCAATGAGGACGAGGAGCACGAGAAGGAGGCTGAGGGCGTCGACGACGACAGCGAGGGCCCGGCGGCGACGCCGCCGCCGACCGCTGGCGCCGACGCCGACGATTCCGCGACGGCTCCTCCCCGAGGCGTCGCCGTCCGCCACGGCGCCCGCCGGGTCGGGCAGTTCGACCGCGCCGGCCGCTTCCGCGCAGGAGGGCCTCTGGCGGCCGCGCTGGCGCGCGGCGGCGCTCGGCGGCCATCGGCGGCCATCGGCGGCCATCGGCGGCGGCGACGCCCTCGGCTGCTGCGACGGCGACGCCGTCGGCTGCTGCGACGCCATCGGTTGCTGCGGCGACGCCGTCGGCTGCTGCGCGGCGACGCCGTCGGCTGCAACGATGAGACGGCTCGGGTCTGACGAATAAGGGGATTCATAAAGGGGTAGCGCATCAGTTCACGTAGAGCTGATTCCCCCGGCGCCTCCTGGCGCCAGAGGCGCCAATTTATCGAGGTAAGCCTGGCGGTGGGGCCGAAACCAGCTGCAGCAGATTTCATAACCACTCTTTCCCGATCCCCACTTCGCCCGACCCGAGCCAGCAGCTGGGACGGCGTGCCACAAAACAATGCTCGCGCATCGACACCAGCCGGTGAGCCCTTCTGTGCCTGAAGAGGGGCGGGCGGCGGCGGAGGTGGCTTCGAGCTACGGTATACGAACACGCCCCCAGTGCAAGATCGATGGTCTTGAGTGACGCTCTACGCTAACAAACAATCCGCTGGGGGATGTCTGTGTGTCATCGTGCATGTGACGACTACGATTTGCACATCCTCTTTTATCATTCACCAAGGATCCGTTGTCTCACCGAAAATGTGGGTTGCGACCTAAGCAGTTGCACAACCCTGACGGCCAGGGCACCGAGTGCCGCACAGCACGGCTATACATGCTGTGCGGGCCGCGTGGCGAGGTGATGCGAGTGGCCTTGTTGTGCCGCTCGGCGGAACTCCTGGTCTTTTAACCAGAGGCCTCCGCGCGGGCAGGTGGCAGGCAGGCATATTGGCCATAATCCACTCGCGGCAACGCGGGTGCCTCCTGCCTGAGACGCGCGCAATGAACCGCACTCGTTCGTGGAAGTTTTTGCCCACACGCATGGCATGCAGCGTTGGCGAGGTAATCCGTGGATGTCCAGGAGGGTGCCGATTTGCACACATATTTACATTCGCCACCGTGCCTGCAGCGCGCAGTGGAATACACCAAGGCACATGCAACCCTGAGAAATTCACAGCTGTAGGGTTCTAGACGGTGTTAAGGGCCCAGGCCAACGGTTTCACAAAGATGTCCGACGATTTCCTGTGTTTTCCCGGGACAGAGAGGCCCCCAAGACAGCTTCCGACGGCGTCAGACGCGCCAGGAGCCCACCAAGACGGCCCAAGATGGCTCTAAGATGTCCCAAGAAGCCCCCAAGAAGCCCCCAAGAAGTCTCCAAGACGGCCCAAGAGGCCTCCAAGAGGGCCTCCAGGAAGGCCCGACGAGGCCAAAAGCACTGATTTCTCCTATGTGTTTGAAGATTTTGAGCATTTGCGTATGTTCGGCATTCCGATTGCCCGAGACTGTCCAAAAGCCCAGAAAGATCGCCAAAGAGGCCTCCAGGATGTCCCCAGAACTGTCCAAGAGGCCCCCAAGACGGCCCCAAGAGGGCCCGCGGACAGCCCAAAAGGCCTCCAAGACGCCCAAGATGGCCTCCAAGACGGCCCTGGAACACCCCAAGAGGGTGTCAAGTCGGCCCAGAAAGACCCCCAAGACGGCGTCCGACGGCGTCAGACGGGCCAGGAATGCCCTGAGACAGCCAAAGGGGCCCCCGAGAAGCCCCCAAAGGCCCCCAGAAGGCCAGGAGGCCCCCGAGAAGCCCCCAAGAGGCTCCCAGGAAGCCCCCAGGAGGCCACAAGAATGCCCCCAGAGGCTCTCAGGATGCCCCCCCCCTCCTCCTCCTCCTCCTCCTCCTCCTCGTCCTCGTCCTCCTCCTCCTCCTCCTCCTCCTCCTCCTCCTCCTCCTCCTCCTCCTCCTCCCTCCTCCTCCTCCTCCTCCTCCTCCTCCTCCTCCAGTCTTTCCTCTGAGAATCGGAGTAAGATGACAACGGACATAAGATCTCATGCTCACTCTGCTCAGGAGAGCGGAGGCGAGATCAGACATTGACTCGATCAGGTATAGGAAGGGCGGAGGAAGGCCGAGGACGGACGACGACGGATCGCCCGCGCACCCCAGCGCGCTCCGTTCCTCTCCTGCCAGCCGAGTTCGGCTGGTTTGAGCAGTAACACAGCTGCAGAAACGCAGCGTCAGTACAGGCGGACAGTTCGTTGCACGCAATCTAAATTATCTTCTAATTGAGTATTAGGCGGGGAGGAGCATATTTACATCCCCCGCGGCGGGCCGCGTAGAGCCCACCCAGCCACAGCACCCCCAGCCTGTACATATGTACAACCACCGGAGCCAACCCCGGAAAGCTTTTACGGCTCAGCGGTGGCTGCCAGGGGGCCGAGGGCCGAAGAGGCTCGACGTTTCCCACTATAGAAGGTACAAATAGTTTCTCTCCGCTGGTACGGGTTAGCCGACCAGTAGAGATGTCCGCGCCCATCACGCTTAGCGTGTGGGTAAAGTATTTGGTGCGCGCATGCCGCGGACAGAGTCGCGCGGGCCGCACTCAGTTGAGGTCCCCCCACGGATTCGACGAACTCTCTCGCCTTGGCGGCGCCGGAGGCGGCGGGTTTGAAGTCGCCGATCCTCCCGTCTGTCCGTCCGTACCACGTGGCGTTCGAGAACGCCCTCTCTCTCTGTCGTTATTTCCAACCTGTGCCGCCTCTCTCGGCGGAAAATGATGATTATGCTCCCACTTCGACAGCCAGGTCCAGTAAGGCAAATTGCACCAATCGTCGTTATTGAGCCACGTGATCCTGTCCCGGTGGAGGTGGTATCCGACGAGGATTCCATTCGCGTGAATCGGGTAGGACTGGTTGGGGTCGTATGTGGGGCGGTATCCTGCGGCGCTGCTGGACGCATCCGAGGCAGCGCCTGCGGCAGCGTCCGCAGCCGCGGACAGCGCAAGGCTAGCGGCATCATCGGCGGCCGCGGCAGAGGCATCATCCATGGCTGCATCGCGCGCGCGCGCGTTGGAAATCCGACCGATCCCTCGGGTCGGGATCTTGTAGGCCAGCGTCTCTGGTCAGCGCGGCTGAGCCGGCGACAGAACGTGGGGAACCGAAAGCCTCCTCAGACGCCTGAGCATCTGAGATGCCAGGTCGAAGAGATGGCGTGCGAGACAAAGGTCTTGCCTTTGGTCCGGCAGGCGCACGTGGCCCCACGATCTCGGCTTCGCCGTTGTGTTCAGGGCCATTGTCTCTACTGTTCATAAATTGCAATATACTTCTGGCAGCAGTTGCTGCGGCGACACCCTATAGGCCGCTAGCAGCGCGAAAAGGACCATCTTCCTTGTCCTGAAGATCGGTACCAGGGTCAGGATACTTATCCTGCAGCCAAGTTATGGCCTCTTGTATTACAGCACCGCGGCGACGGACGTCACCATGCACTTTCCGGCCCATTTTGCGGGCCCATGTTTCTATAATGTCATCCGTCTCGACAGCCGCCCGAATGCGGCAGTCCAAGGCATATGCGTCGGTTCGTCTCTTTGACTCAATCTCGTCGGTGCTCACCATTTCGGGGCGAATGATTCGCCCCGGGTAACCAATAAAGTGGTCCTCTGATATAAAATAGCAAATTATCTCACGAATAATTGCGAAAATCCTTACGGGTCGAAGGCCCAGTTCCATGTTTTGCGTTGTTACCAACCAATTGTCATCCACTATTTTCCTGATGATCGCCGGGATCACATAGTCCTCCGCTCCAGTCAGGGCGACCCTGCCGGGCATAGTGGGGCTCGCTCCCGAGTGTTCAATTATGTAATGAGCGGCAACCTCCCGAAGATCGTTCCCGAACAGTCTTATTTTCATCAGACGGTCCTCATGATGAAAGTACACGTGCCCCTCGGGTCCTTCAAGTGCAAGGAGTCCATCAGTTATCGACGCGGTCTTAGGCCCGCTGATTACTTTGAGGTCCAGATCCATTTGTGTCTGTTCCCGTTTCCTCGCGGCTGAGCCGGAGGCATGTCGCAATACTGGAACTATAAGACGATGGTCCCGACACACGCCTACCCGTCTTGCAACGGAGTGCGAACTGCGAGTCGGTCGCGCTCTAAAGTTGTTTTCCCAGGCGACCGGTAACCTCGCAGGAGGGTTGGCATTGTCGTCGTTGTTTCTAGTATTTTCGGGAGTAACGCCAAACCATGACATGTCCAAATTAATGGCATCGCCTACTGTGGCAAGTGTAGGTACAAAGAGGTTTCCTCTCCTCATGTTGTTGAACCATCGTTCCCAGCCAATTCTAAGTGCAATCAATTCGTCAGGCTCATCAGACCAATGAAATGCCTGCAGTGCTGGGCAGGATCTGGGGCGAGCGCGCTGATCAAGACCAGTCGCCCACAACTTCGGCCACCATTTGTTAATAGCCGGGGTTCGCCTGTGTACGTTTGTGGCCGAATATTCTAGCCACGATATAAATCTCGTGACCAGGGGCCTTAAGTATTCAAAGAGATGGGCATGTCGCGCCGCAGGCTGCGCCTCAGCGTTCGCTGGGATCCAAGCTGGAAAATTTCCTAACTGACTGTTGCCAAATATAATGCCAGCAGCGGCCCTTGTGGCAAAGTTGATTATCCATCTTCGCTCCTGCTGATTGTTGTTGGCGACGTTTTTCGCCACGTTAGCAGAAGCTCTCGCTTGTCTCCTTATACGCGCCTCCATATATACACGACGATCCCATGGCAGAGATCCTTCGTCTTCCACAATTATACAAATACCACGTGCCTCAAGGGATTGCGGGGCAGTTTTGTATTTCCATGTCTGGGTCATGCAATCGTGCGATACCCTATATTTATAACGGATTGGGCAATTACAGACGGGACAGTTGGCAAAGCCCGTCCTCACCCAGTGGTAGCGGAAGCAAAGGAATGTCCCATCATCATCCCACGGGGTAAATACAATTCGGTCTTGAATTGGGGTATCCAACCTTCTTATTTCGTGGTCCCAATTGATGAGTAGTCTCTCGTCTGCGTTAACCCAAGCAATAATCGACGCGTTATCGCAGATGGCCTCGTACGAGGATAATTCGCGGTCAAAGACAGCGCATCTGATTCATTTGCCTCACAAATGAGACGGCTTTGTCGATGTCTGTAAATCTCGGTACTTCCCGGGGCACCAACGTCCCGTCTGGGCATACTCTGCACGAGAAGCGGGTAAGTACTCTGCCGGTGAAAACAAGGATCAGATCCCATTGTTCGTGATTCTTAAGGTTGGGGAGACATGGCCAGAGGTGGCGTATGTCTTCCACGTTCAAGGCACCCACCTTTGGGGGTTCCCCTTTCCCGAGCCTGGTTGCCCATCGATAAAACGGTTCTTGCGATGGGCGCTAGCCCATATCTCCATTGGCTTAGCCATGGAGGAAAATCCGAAGGGGTCAGGCAGAGTCGGGCAGTTATGTGCTGGAAGCAAACGCAATAAATCGCAATCTGCTGCATGACACAGCCCAGAGTTGCCCTTTGGAAAGCAAACATTTCCACTCGTAGACTCAAAAATGCCTGCCAACTCGTAATATGTAGAAGAGATCCGCGACTCCTGACTTGGCCAGGGTCGCATGGGACATACATTCTTTCAATCGAAGCGGTAAATGTTGAATGTCCCTGACGTGCCCTATAGAATATTGGCATGGGCATTTCTCTTCCATTGATCTCTTGCAGAGATCTTTTATTGTGTTTGTCCCACAGGGCGTGAATCAGTGTTCCAGCCTATGTCGGGGCTGTCTTTGGGGGAAATTCCCAGGACTTCAATTGCCCCCGCCGGCAACACAGCTAAGCTGTGCGCAGCCAAGGCGTACGATTGGAAAGCAAATCCGTCATCATATAACTTCTGTACAAGGTCCCCACAATTGACCCAGCCTCCTGATGATCTAGCATAATCCGAGCAGTGCCTCGCGATGTATACAGCACATTGGCATATTATTCTGGCCAAATCATCCGCTCGGAAACTCATGTCACTCCAGGTGTCCGAATTGCATAAGGCAGCCGGGTTCTCATCGTCATCTTCAACAATAATGAGTGGCCTCAAGCATGCGCAGGCGCCTGGAGAAAATCCATCCGGACAGTCATCGGAATAAAATTCGGCGTTCATATAATCCCTTGCGCACGCGAAAGATCCGTCATCTTGATTAAGACCTGCTAATATAGCAAAGATTGGATCTTCCACAAATTCTGCCATGTATCTAAGCGTAATTCCCGATTGTTTACGGATGGCTTCGACGTTAGGTGGTGCAGGGCCCGTAATATGGGCGTCCTGGAGCATCTGCTTCAGAGGCGCAGGCGTAGCCTGAAGTATGCGATAGCGCTCGTCTGTTGTCACATACAATCGTTTCTCTTAAATTCAGCAGCATGCCCTACCGTTACATCTCGGCCCCCATCGTAAGGGTCCGTGTATTGCGGTCGTCCCTGCCTTTTGTATGGGGTAGGCGGAAGGCACAGTCTTCGGAACATACTCGTAGACGCTGGTCCTTTTGGAAAAGTCTCATCATCCATTGATTCCAGAAAATGAGGGTCTTTCTCGTATGGACACTTTGAGCATGAGTCGTCCGATTCCACTTCCATTTCTTGTGCTTCCGGGTGGCCTGATGCCCCCGGCGGCGGTGGAGCTCGGCCTTTTGGAACACGTTTTGTCCCATCATCGTTAAGATGTGATGCTCCCTCGTCCGACGGCGCTTGCGTCGGACTCGATTGCTCACCTGGCGCATCACGACGGCTCTCTTGTTCCGCTCCGGCTGAGCCGGGCGGAGGCGCAGGAGGAGTAGGCACTCTGATCCCACTACCAGAACCTCCTGCCCATTTGCGTCGTGACCATCGAGGTCCGTCCGCTATCATCGGAGTGCGGACAAAATCTCTGTCCACCTTCAAAATTTGTTCTACAATGGCATTGGCAAAGTCATTCCACGCCGGGGAATGCGTGTTTAGCTGATCCAGCTCGTCTGGTATACTTATTTCGTAGATGTATTTTGCTGCCTTGATGTACGATGCAGCAGTACTTCTGAACTTTTTCATCAGAGCAGTGTTGTCGCGAGCATCATCAGCTCTTGATTGAAGCCCTCGCAAGTGATAAAAAGAAATCGTTCTCGTTTCTCAACGCTGAATTGGACTTAGGGTATTCAAAATGTAAACGCGAGACATCTTTGATTGTCCTTAAGATGGTAGTACAGTCATCATCTCCTTCCAGTTCAGCAGGTGAACACAGAGATGAATGACCCCCGCCCGACTGAGCCGCGGGGCTAACGTCGCGCATGTTCTGTACTTTGTCGTTTCCATCTCTTTTAGGAGCACCAGCATCGTCAGAGGCCGCCTTCGCCTCTGTAGGCGTAGCATGCGCGGACCGAGATCGTTCGCCCACGGGGCCGCCATCGCCGCGAGGCGAGTCGCCCCGGCGCCTGGTCCAACTGGGTGCTTGCTTGGGAGGTGCTTGCTTAGAGCGAAGCTCATTTGTATGATGGCTCCGAGTAGCGGGCGAGGAGCCAGGGATGTTAGTTCTGGCAAATATATTCAATTCTGAAGAAGGATCAGCAACGCTCGGCCTCCAAGGTCTGCTACCAACTGCATCTGGGCCACTCGACTTAGCCGGTGACTGGGCAGTCACGCGGGCAGCGAGATCTCCATCGTACCGAGGCATCTTTGCTGGCGGCTGACCAAAGTTCCCCGGCCTGGGATCGGTCCTCGGGGGAGGGGCCTTCTTGGTAGAAGCTTCCTTCGCGGGTGGAGCGCGCGTCTGCCTGGCAACGTTCGGCCGTTGTTCTGGAGGACTCGCTGGAGTACGAATCGCTGGCGGGGCCTTCTCGGCAGGAATCTCATTCGGCCCACCAGGAGGAGGAGGACAGGGGGCCGACTAGCCGCCCTCGGGGGCGGAGCCTTATATGCCCTCTCGGGTTTCGCAGGCGCCCTTCCAAGATCAGGAAAGTCCTTTCTGTCTATTGAAAATTGAATGCCGGGCGGCTTAGCCGCCGGCTGCACTTTCTCGCCCCCTTCAGCTGCCCTCTTTTTCTCCTCTGCATTTCGCTCGACCAGCTGAACTGATCTATTCGAAGCCTCGCCCCTATGTGCGGGGTGAATCTTGGTCAGCCTGACTCCTTTGTCTTGGAGCCACGGCCAGATATCATCGCATTTTTCTTCGTCTGTTTCGCCTTCTCCCCTCAAATAGGGGGGCGCCCCCTCTTGCCAATCGAATGAGGCCAAGTCAGGGACCCAAGCCTTTTGAGCATCGCGTACTTTGTCCGCGTGCACGGTCCGTTCTGGGGCTCGGTACCTCTCAAATTCAAAGTCCACCTCCAGATTCCATCCTTTATCTCTGGCAATATGCAGCAAATGCGTATATGCTTGGGTAACCCATATGGCTGCTGCAATCCAATGATAGAGCCTCAATTCGTATAAAACGTCAGTCTCTGGATTGCTCACGCATTGAGTCGGCGATCCTCTGATGGATTTGGTCGTCTTGGCATAGTGGACAATCTCGGCCGTGACCCAGACGCCGTCACCAAAGGTCAGTACATGGGAACGAATACACCCCAACTGGGGTGCATTCGTTCCCAATTACTGGGGTTGTCAGCACATGGGAACGAATACACCCCAACTGCATTTGTTTTCACGCTTCCGCCGTACTGAGGATTTGACGGAAGCAACTGATGTCCCTCCAAAATAGCATGAAGCGTCGACACTGACGTACCATGCGACTGCTTTGTCCAGCTGGTGGATGGGTCTGAGACCTCCGCACGCTTTTCTTTTGTCAGGAAGAAAGGCAACGCTAATTCAACGCAGTGGGCTTTACCCGCATTATGGGATGTCAATCTCAAATCTGCCCAATTCAAGCGATCGGCCACGGTGGCATTCAGTGTTCGTATCGACCTGTCTGCTTTGATCCTGAAGAAGCGAGCCCAGTTTGGCACTAGATAGTTCGTGGTCATCGGTGGAACCCTCGTCATTGGCTGAAGCATCTGGTGGGCAAGCCACACTGGGCTACTCGTCTTTTAGGATCATGTTTCGTTCTGAGCTGCAAGGCGGATCTCTTCCCTCGGCGACTTCAGCAGCTCGTCCCTCTTCGCCTGGGCATGCGTTTAACGGCATCATGCCCCGGTGAAGCTCGCCGCTGGCGACCGTGAATGGGCAGAGGACGTCGCGACGAGCAACCTCACCCGTCTTGACGTCTTTCATCGGCAGGTTCTTTATTTGCTGATATTCCTTATGGATCGGCCACAAACATTCTCCCTCTCCAGGATATCCTTCTCTCGGCCTCTTTGGAAACTTGCTCTTTTGCCGCTTACTAATCAAAGTCAGCCTACCCTCGGGGCAGCTTTCGCGAATGCTCCTTTCAGCTGTTTCCCCAGGGGGTTCGATATCCTTAACATCGGTCGCAGGAGCCAACGGGGGGGCGCGCGGCGACTGGGCCGTCATTGCGCTAGAACCAGAGCCCGTTCCGGCTGAGCCGACGGGTTTGGCCTTGTCAATCGCGACGCCAGTTCCGGGCTGGCCGGTCGTCAAAACTTTAGTATATACGGGGATCGCGATGTCCCCTGGTGTTGCACTGTTCGCCGCAACGGCTAAGCCGCTCGGCACTGCCGTCGGCGCTGCTTTATTGAGTTCCTTGAGTGCGGCACGCATTGGCTCATCATTCTGGACTCCCTCAGTCGCTGGTCTTTGCGTCTCCCCCCTCGGTGGCATTCCCGGACAGAAGACTTTTCCTCGGGGCAAAAAATAAGCATCATCTTCCCATGGGAAGAAGGCCTCATAGACCCCTCCCCTTTTAAGGAAGTCTTTAAACTCATCTGAATAGAGCGAATACCTAGCACTGCCTCTAGTTCCATTCGCAACGACAGGGAATTTTTCGTCGTCCAGTTTTTCTTTAAATGGGAGCGCCCCAAGTATTGACCTGGGGATGTTACCTTCTGTGGGGGACCAGTCCTGCCAATGCATGATAAGATCTTGGACTTTCGCCTCCTGTTTGGCGTGCCTATCCTCCCTCGCAAGGCAAATTATGCGACCTTCGCCGACGGCCGAGCCGCCGGCAGGTTGACAGAGAAATAGCACGGCCAGTTTGGCCGATTTAATCATGTATTCGACACGCAAATCCGCGGCAAGGACATTTCGGGATTTTCCCCCGTCCAAAACTTGATAATCATCATGTGAAGCACAGAAAGGGAAAGCATCATCGTTGCGGCGCCTCAGCTGTCGATATAGGCTGGCACCGTCGAGAATCATTATTCTGGGGAACAACCCTGTCGTTTTAAAGCGTTCAATCCGACGGTTCATCCTGGCTCGGACCATGGCGGCAACATCGCCCCACATTGGGCCGACGCCGTCATCACCGATTTGCCAACACGTCGAGCCCCCGCCGACATACATTATGTCGATAGTCCCCTGTTGGGACCGTTTCATTATGTCGTCGATCAAGTCCACGGCGCCCTTTATCATCTGCCTGAGACTCCCTGCGAAAGTAAAAAGGTTCTCAGTTCTTTTGACTCCACTGCCGACTCCGTTCAATTTGCCCGATTGGTCAACGATGCCGTTGAGATTCCAGAAAGTGAAACGAATTGAAGTGGTTGTCCCTTCATTATAATACCATTGCTCGCCCCATTGAAACTTCGCGGAGTCTGCGGCAATGCCGTTGAGTAGTGCTCCACGTTTAGCCGACTGTGCGCTTCCACATACCAAATTTCGCATGTAAAATTCAGGCATAAGGCTTGGCTTAGGCACCCCTGATGCGTCCTTGAACGTACTTGTGGAGTCAGACACGATGTGCACGGAACATGACCAACTACGATAATGCGAGTTTTTTCATCTTGGTTAGAGGCCGGAAGAAATCCGCCACGGGATTCCCCGTGGCTGACATAGTGGCGAGGTCTTCTCCGGTAAATGGACTCCACGAGTGACCATGAACCTCGGCGATCTTTGTAATCGTCTGGCATTTCTCGGCGAAATCCAGGTTAGTCGACCAGATTCTCAATTTTTGGTCCGTGACCTCCATAAAGGTCCAGGGTTTCAAACACCATTACTCGCCATTCATCCCGGGGAGGCGGAACTCGCCCAAAGCTCCCTTTCATACGAAGATACTCGAGGACGTTCCACGGGCCACGACCGATGCACGGTTTGTCTTCTTGCTCGGGTTCAGACGCTGCGGGCCCCGAGTCGGGCGGCCCACCTCCTCCCCACCCCCCCTGAGGGGGGGTCATCACGCGAGGGAAGTCCGCCAGATGGTGGCTGACCCCTCCGTCACCGGCTGAGCCGGGGGGGGGAGCGCCACCATTTCCTCCACTGGCTAAGCCTGGAGGATTCTCAGCGTAGGGAGGCTGGCCAGCTGGTGGTTCGCCAGCTCCCTGTTTCGCATTCCCATGATCATCCAAAGATGGCTGATATTGGCCCACAACTGCTGGTTGGCAAGTCTCGGCGATCGGGTCATCCGGCGTCTCCATTGCATTATTTGGCTTCTTTTGTGGCGAGTCCTCATCCTCATCCGGTTTGAGTCCGTCTTCGGCAAGCCATTTCTCAAAGTTCCGCGGCCTCTTCCAAGGACGTTGTCTCTTCCTCCAGTGCACGGCCTGCTTAGGCGCGTCCTCGAAGTATGCCGCCTTGGAGGCGACAGTAAGAGCTTCTTCAACCACGCGCACGGGCACGCCGTATTTTCCTTTTACCACTGGAAAAGCAAACATCGTTCCCCACCTTTCCCCAACGGCTGAGCCGTGGGGAGGCTTCCGAGAGGAAGGCGTCCAAATATCAATCCAGACCTTTGAGGGCCTTTCTCCCTGTGTTCTGCCACTGGTACACTCACATAACTGCCCCAGTGGTTCTCGCAATAAACTGCTGGGCCGACAGTGGGACCAAGAACTTCTCCCGGTTCGAGCGCTCTGACTATACCACGAAAGCTCTCGTCTGGCGGTTGCGCACACCCTACTGATCAGCTTCGTCTTTTCGTCAGGATACGTTTGGAGAAACGTTCCCACGGGGATTTTGTCGACGTCAGGAGGGGCACAATCGAAACGGCAAGTCTCTTTCCGTTCAAACATAGTCCAATGTACGGTCCACGGGCCCTGGGAGATCTGGGAATATAAACGCTGGAATATCGTCTGAGACGTTGTTTCCAGGTCCGCCCTCAATGCAGTCACGACGGCGTCATGTCTCGCGTAAAGTATGTCGTTCTTCCACATCGTGTAGCACCAACCCCAGCCCTTTGACGGCGCAAACTTGATGGTTCCGTCTTTGGGTCCCGCACGGGACCACTCCCTTAGTTTATCAGGGAGGCACTTGAAGACTTCTTTGTTCCTCCATGCCTCGACTTCTTCCACATCGGGGTCAGTCACTTTCTCTTTGAGCGAGAATTCTCCTGGGGGGCAGTTTTCATTTCAACATCGTGTTCTGATATAGTGTCATTTGGACTGAAGGGTTCATGTCCTAACCCATCCGGCTGAGCTGGTGGGCAAGCCATCCCGCTCGGCTGAGCCGGCGTTGAGGCTTTTCGAATTGTGGCGAGGAGAGCATTATTATAATCCTCTTCCTCTCTGCCCTGGTCAACAACAACGTCGGAATCAATGTCATCCATGATGTCGTCAGAACAGATTGAGATCGCGTCATCACCCAGCGTTCCGTCCGCCTTCTTCTTCAGCGGACGACGCATGGGCTCAGTCGTCGGCGTCTCCGGAAACGCGGGAACCGCGGTAAGCGAGATTCGCGCAGTCGCGGCAAGGCAACTGCTCGCCTCTACGGGGGGCCGGTCGCGGGGCAGTCCGCGCGGGCTGTTGAGCCGAAAGGGCAGCGGCGCATATAGGATTGACAAAGGAGGTAAGGTGACGATGGGACGACCTGCCTCTCGCAGCAGCGTCGGCGATGGCAAAATGGACTTGCTTGGCGAAATCATCGGTGTAATCTTCAGCGCTCTTACACTCTCTTCCCCTAGCCTCAACACGCTCGCCTGCGCCGCCACATCTGCGTTCTAACCCCTCCGCAACAATGGGAGAGGTGGCGGCTATCGCCCAGGGCTTTTTCATGAAATTGCCCTTGCTATCCTTCAATCCGCACGCGCACCCGTGCAGCGCCGCCTTGGTAAATCCCAATTCTCGAAGGAAGCTCCTTGCCTGAGGGTCTCTCCAATAATTACATCGGGCAGGCCATTCGATACATACAATGCCCCCCGCATTGTGCACAACACGGGCAATCTCTCGGAAATTCCCGAATAAATAACGGAAATCAGTTCTAATGCCCCGAAGTCTGCGCATGGCCCCGTGGTTTCCGGCACGGAAGTAATGCGCCTCGTTCACACGCTGCCAAGGGGAGCCTCCTGTGCACGGCATGGAGCCCCGCAACGTAATCTGCTTTCCCTTAAACGCAGCTATGTCGTTAAGCGCTATTTTGAGTCTCTCATCCGTCCTCATGTCATCTTCTTCAGTGTATCGGATCACTTTACACGAGTTGTCAAAGAAATTCTTCGGGTTTCCTATTCTACTTTGGGGGCCGCAACAATACTCTAATAAAAGCCGTTCCCCGGTCCACAGAGTGGCCGGGGCGCAATCTTCTTGGATTTTGAATTCTGTGTATCCCGTCCATTTGCTAAGGCAATAGTCACCGTCGCTAGAATCGCCATCCGAATCATATTCAAATGGGCGATGATGTCTGCTTTCTTCGTCACGCCAATTATCGATGCGATCTATCGTCAAACCTTGTTGAGAGTTGACGGCATATGTGCGACGTTTATTATCAAGCTTATCAATCTCGACGGGACAATCGCCGATTGTCGGCATACATGTGTCAAGTCTGGGAACATAGTGATGTCGCATCGAATCCTGTCCTTGTCTCGTCCACTCATCCCTTTTATCCGAGAAGTTGGCAGCCGCCGCAGAGTGCGGATTGTAAAGCGAGCGATCGTTGTTAGAAGCATCCTCCCTGTTTTCAGGTCTCTTGGAATGCTCTGATTCGCTTTCACTGTCCGATATTCCAGAACATGGTTTTCATCTCACGATCGGAGCTTCTTTTCGTTGTGGTTTCAATCGCTCTCGTTTTCTCTGAGGGTCTGCCCTAACACTCTTTGCCCATTCGAGGAGCGACAGCACCCGCAACATAACATCAGCTGAGCCGACTGCATTCTTCGTCTTTAATAGTCCCTCGGCTTGGCCGGGGGCAGCCGCAGCGGGTTTACATTTGTTGGGGCGTTTTTTTTGTTTGTTTGACTTTTTGCTAGGTATGGCAGCTCCTCTCCGCAGGGCCGAACGAGGGCCCAGGCGGGGCTTCAGAATCCCCCCGGGCTTCAGGGGAAGACCGTCAGAAAACGTCGAATCAAGATCATCTAGGAACCGCTGAGCGGCCCAGAACCTAGGCATTACTATGTTGACGAGGTATAGTACTTCGACCCATGCCATTGGGTAAACGAATCGTTTTGTCCCAATATGTGCAGCCTCGTCTTGTGTTCTCTCATATTGTAATTGAACAAGGCCACGAGACAATTCTTCGGGCACAGCTGCTGCATCAATTCTATGCGTTCTTGGTAGGTGCATCAGCTTCACTGACCCGCCTGCCTTGATGACTTTGCAAACTGCCTGGTTATCCCCCAAGAACAAACATCGCACAGGTCTACCCAGCAAGATCCCCCACAGCGGCAATGCCGCAAGCAGCTCCTTGCGCAACGCAAGGTCGGCCGCAACGATTTCGGCCTCAAGGGTGCTATGAGAGGCGCATGCTTGTCTTTGCGAACTCGTCGATTGTCCTGCCCGTGTATATGGGCCCCATATGGCTTGGTAACTCGCGCTCGTGCTCCTGTGCGTTCGGGTATCACTCGCCAGATCTGCAGAGTATTGTTTTAACAGAACGTCCTCCTTCTTACCACCCACCCACGAGGTCATACGATAATGAGATGTACATTTTATGCGACATATTAGGCAAAAGGTCCATATCTTGTTGTTCTGTCCATTTTGTGATGCAACTGGCAGTTTGACACACGGCGCGGAGTAAGTCGTATCTTGCCATTCTAGCTCCGTAAAGTATTTTCATCAACACTGTTGCTGCAATTGGCTGAAGCACCCCCGACTGAGTCGGCGGCTCAGGGTCATCAGGGCTAGCTGCTGCGGCATCGAGGCCAATCACCTTTATTTCTTGATCAGGAGGGCCGGTGTCAACGTTGATCTGTAACGCTGATGCTATAGCCTCCTCAGCTGGGGAGTAAATATCTCCTCTGGGGCCGCCCTGTCCGTCTTCTAGGTCAGTAAGTTCTGGACCGAGAGGGGCGCCCGCGGCCGGATACGCGGCCGGGTCTGCGTCCGTCAATTGAGCATATAAGGTAACACAAGAATCGAAAAACTCAGTCATATCGTATTCGATGACTTTTACTAGTTTAGGGTCTCTCGGCTGGTATGGCTCGGTCATCTGAGATGCCGAGTCACCCCCCGTTTCCTCCTCGCTACTCTCGTCCGCGACAGAGGCGTTTTTCTTAACTTTTGGAAGAAGCGGGTCGAGTACGGCAGGTAACTCTCCGTGCCACTCAATTGTCTGAGTTGGATAATCTATGATCGCATCCTAAGTATCGTTCAACAGCTGTTGGAGGATCTATTTCTACGCCCTTAGGGCAATTCTCCGAGGGTTCTTGAAACAACTTCCATGCCTGGGCAAGCTTGTCGGCAGGTCCCGACAATTTAAAACATCGACATAGATGATCGAGACAATTTGCAATTCTGTCTGGAAATAACAGCAGCGCCACGGACTACATTTCACAAAACCTTTCGCCGTGACATGTCCCTCGCAATACTGTTCCTAGTGCCCGCCCGAATCAGGGTGTCCGTATAAAGATAAGTACAGTGGACACACAGGGTTCCTCATGTTGGACCACGCTTTGGGCCATTCATCACGAGGCAAGAAAACCCAAGTGGGAGTTCCTCCCAACTTTGATTGTGCGTAAGCTTGTCGAGCGTCAGCTTGTTCGATATTATGGCATTCAAACAGCCCGTAAGTATCGGCTGCTTTGCCGGCCTGCATTGTCGCGGGAATACTGGAAAGTTCCTGAAATAGTACCACGTCTTTTATTTGATCTCTAACACTTGGACCGTCAAAGACCAACCGACCTTTGCACTTGCGGTCTTTGTGCCCCAGCGGTAACTCTGAGTTCTTTTCAACATGGATCGCAAACAAGCGGCCAAAATGGGCCGTTTTCCCTTTTAGTTCTGCAACAACATCGGAATATTCCCTAACGCCGTCTTCAATCCACGTGCCAATGTCTCGCAGTCTGTCCCACTCATTTCTCAAGGCAGCTTGTGCGTCTGCGTTTGCCTTTGCCTCGTCTTTCGAGACAGACCTGGCTACGGCGGCATCTATGCGGGCGCATTGCCAGTCGTTGGGAAGTTGGAAAGGCTCATCAATGACAGATATTATATATGTAAAAGGATTATTAAAATATTGCAAATCAAATCTTTCTTTGTCACGATAACTGATACCTGTGTCTGAGTTATCTCGTAGCGGCATTCGAGGCGCGCTTCGCCGCGACGCGGCGGCCGCCGGACTCGAGGTCAGGCTTGCCTCTTCGTTGTCCTCAGATCTTCCATTATCATCATCGGACAAGGGGCCCCTGTCGGCTGAGCCGGAGGGTAGCCCGTCTCTTGCTATAGCGTCTCCATGCCATGCTTGTTTCCACCAAATGTCTTCGTCGTCCGACAGGTGTCCGTCAGGAACGTCTTCTTCTGATGAATCGTCAGTGTAAGATGCGGTTTGAAAGCCCTGGGTGTCTCGCGACGCCGCTCCCCGCCTGCCGCCAGGGGTGTAGCACAGGCTGCTGCTTTCTATTCGACGTAGCTGCTCAGCCACCTTAGGCGCAGTTAGCCTGGCTTCGGGGAGAGCCGCAAGTGGCTGAGCCACTGCGGGATCGGGCGGAGTCGGTGGGTCTTCCACATCTAGACCAATATCACGCAGAAGACCTAGGCAAGGACCGGGATCCTCTATACCGAAGAACCCTCTCTTTTCAGCCTTGTATTGTTCCACGGCCTGTCGACGCTGTGCTTGGGCCATGTGATTGGTAGACTCAGGTAACTTCTTTAACCGCTGGGCACTGTATTTTGGGTCTGGGTCTGTGACCCACACTCGTGTTATAGGCACGTAATCAGGGTCATAATAAAGAACAACTCGTATGCTACATGTCTTTCGACGACCTGTTAACGGGAGTTTCTGGGTCAATTCTTCTTTTGTAAGTCCAGCAACAATCCGTCTGTCTTCGAAATATTCCATTGCATCGAAATTTTGTGTCGTTTTGGCCAAGAGC
Source organism: Prorocentrum cordatum (assembly GCA_963575745.1). Classification (NCBI taxonomy): domain Eukaryota; class Dinophyceae; order Prorocentrales; family Prorocentraceae; genus Prorocentrum; species Prorocentrum cordatum. The sequence goes on along the minus strand of CAUYUJ010005730.1, from coordinate 35,985 downwards.
TTCCCTTTCCCTGGAACTTTCTCCCGCGGCTTAGCCGCTGAGAAGTTGGACTGTCTGTCCAAGCGATACTCGAATTGTGCGAGTCCCAGTTTTTGGTTTTCATCTGCAGGATGGGAGTCGCGCTGAAGGCCCCTGCCGTCAACTGCCAAAGGCACGTCGCCCACATACAAACCCCCAGGACCGTCGTCATCAAGATCGGCCACAGAGTCAATACGCGGTGCGTCCTCGCCTTCCTGGGGAAGCGGAGGCACCAGCATGACAGGATCATCAACATTAAACATGTTGTCCGGTCTTATCCCTGTGGCTGGTTGCGGTCCGTCTGAAACGGCCGCGCCTTCTCCTGTTTCTGTAGGGATTGTGACGGAACGCACCTCCGTCGCTGCTTTCTCGTATGCGTGTCGTAGAGGAAACTGAGGCGATTGATCGTCTGCAGTGCCATCTAAGATGTTGCTGTACACTTGATCAGACTTCTCGATCATGGGTCGTTTTCCCTCTGGAGTGCGTCCCGACTCAATATTCAGTCCGCCCAACTGTCTCAGAGGTATTACATAACTATCAGGTCCAACCAATCCCCTCGCTTTATGCACATACCCCAAGCGCATCCCTGGGACCATCGTTGCTCCAGTCTTGGCAGTGCGGAAACAGGGCCCAGGCGGAGGCACATAACGGATAAGTGATCCGAAGGGAAGAAGCGGAGCATTGAACTGGCATCCGAAGCGTCTTTCCCAGCTGGACTGCCCTTCAGCAGGGGTCCTTGCATTGTAGCATAAGCAGAAATATCGAACTGCACCGCGCCGTTCGCACGCTCGGCGACAGCATTTTGTTTCTTGTTTCCTGGGATGGTAGGATCATGGGCAATATTGAGCTCGTAACATGCCCTAGCAAGCTCTCTTACACCATCTGTGTAACAGTATTCTGACTTCTCCTCCGGGGCTCTAAGGTTTACTAAAAAGTTACAAACGTGAACCGCAAACTTGTCGTGCACACCCTGGGCGGCGAGAAAATCTGCAACTCGGTCGCGAAAAGTCACGCGCGCGGTCTCGTCGTGGAGTCCCCGCGAGAGTTCATCCATCGCAAACCAATGATCCATCGTCGTCAGTTGTCCGAACGAAGTGGGGTTAGCGCATGGGCGAGGAACCTTTAACCCTTTGTTCTGCGCTTTGCGCTGTTGTTTTCTGCTAGCTTTGGCCCAATTTCACACTGGGCAATATGGGTTCTTAGGAGTATGAGTTAGAAGATGCGGTAGGGGGGCTGCGGCGTGGAGTTGATAAAACCGTGTGTGCGTACAACTTCGTTCTGCTGCGTTGCATCGCCGTCACTCGCATCATCATCATCGGCATCAGTTGACAAAGTTGTGCGCGCGTGTACATGCGTTTTTTCATACTATCACAAAGTGTGTTCTCATATCATCGCTGTCGCGACCCAAGCATCCCCAGAGATGTGCGACCTGGTGGCAAACAACCCGTGCGTCGAAACCATCAACATGGCGACTGCGACGACGATCGTGCGATGATGGCGGTACTCGATAGCAGGAAGGTGATTGAGCCTCAAACCAGCTATGGAAGAGAGTACCCGAATTGAGAACTTAACTTGATATATTCCCATATGGAACAACACACATATGATGATGATGACGAGTATGTGTTTCAAGATGCTGCTGATGACGATGGTGATGACAGGTATGTGTTTCAAGATGCTGCTGATGACGATGGTGATGGCAAGTATGTGTTTCAAGATGTTGCTGATGATGATGGTGATGACGAGTATGTGTTTCAAGATGCTGCCCTTTCCTGTCGTGCCCCCGCCCTATCCTCGGAGATGGCGGTTTCGACATCACCCTGAGATCCCCAAGAACATCCCCTGTCAGGGGCAGGTCGCGAGTACCAGAAATGAGAGTTACGAATCTTCTGGTATGCGTTGGGGGCAACCCATTATCATAATGGGCCTCACAGGGCACCATCGGGAAACACAGTCCACCAGACTAAGGGAATAACCCCCTGGGTCTAAGCACCCATAGCGGGTTCCATAAGTCCTCCTCTCCTTCCTCCTCTTCCTCCTCCTCCTCCGCCTCCACCTCCGTCTCTTCCTCCTCATCCCTCTTACTTCCAGTGGGTGAGCGCCGAAGCGCGTTCCAGAGGGACATCTTAAGCCTTAATCCCTCGATTCTCCGGCCTCCGGAGGCCCGAAACAAACATGAGCGAATTACCGTATTAGTTGTTTTGCAGCGGGTAACAACAAAAATCCTTATGTGATAAACTACAACTAGAATCTGCTGGCAGGTTATGACAATGTTGATAACGATTATGCTTCGCAAGGGATTCCGAAGGCCATTGCGACGATAAGCGCGTGTTTCAAGATGCTGCTGATAACGACGGTGGTAACACGCATTCCTTTGAAGGTGATGGCGATGACGATGGCGGTGACGAGTATGTGTTACAAGACGCTGCTGATGACGATGGTGATGACGAGTATGTGTTTCAAGATGCTGCTGATGACGATGATGGTGACGAGTATGTGTTTCAAGATGCTGCTGATGACGATGGTGATGACAAGTACGTGTTTCAAGATGTTGCTGATGACGATGGTGATGACGAGTATGTGTTTCAAGATGCTGCTGATGACGATGGTGATGACAAGCATTTGTTTCAAGATGCTGCTGATGACGATGGTGATGACGAGCATGTGTTTCAAGATGCTGCTGATGACGATGGTGATGACGAGCATGTGTTTCAAGATGCTGCTGATGACGATGGTGATGACGAGCATTTGTTTCAAGATGCTGCTGATGACGATGGTGATGACGAGCATGTGTTTCAAGATGCTGCTGATGACGATGGTGATGACGAGCATGTGTTTCAAGATGCTGCTGATGACAATGGTGATGACGAGCATGTGTTTCAAGATGCTGCTGATGACGATGATGATGACGAGCATGTGTTTCAAGATGCTGCTGATGACGATGGTCATGATGACGAGTATGTGTTTCAAGATGCTGCTGATGACGATGATGATGATGACGAGCATGTGTTTCAAGATGCTGCTGACGATGATGATGATGACGAGCATGTGTTTCAAGATGTTGTTGATGATGGTGATGACGAGCATGTGTTTCAATGCGCTGCTGATGACGATGGTGATGACGAGCATGTGTTCCAAGATGCTGCTGATGACGATGGTGTTGACGAGCATGTGTTTCAAGATGCTGCTGATGACGATGGTGATGACCAGCATGTGTTTCAAGATGCTGCTGATGACGATGGTGATGACGAGCATGTGTTTCAAGATGCTGCTGATGACGATGATGATGATGATGACGAGTATGTGTCCCAAGATGCTGCCCATGACGATGATGATTATGATGACGAGTATGTGTCCCAAGATGCTGCCCATGACGATGGTAACGACGAGCATGTGTTCCAAGATGCTGCTGATAACGATGATGATGATGATGATGAAAAATGTGTTTCAAGATTCTGCTGATGACGATGGTGATGACGAGCATGCGTTGGGAGCAACGCGTTGTCATAATGAGCGTCACAGAGCACAATCGAGTGGGAAGCACAGCCCACCAGACTAAGGGAATAACTCCCTGGGGCTAGGCACCCATAGCAGATGCCATAAGTTATCCTCTCTTTACCCTTTTTCCTCCTCCTCCTCCTCCGCCTCCACCTCCGTCTCTTCCTCCTCACCCCTCTTACTTCCAGTGGGTGAGCGCCGAAGCGCGTTCCAGAGAGATTACTAAGCCTTAATATCTCGATTCTCCGGCCTCCGGAGGCCCGAAACCAACATTAGCGGATTACAAATTGATTTCTTTTGTTGTTGAATTACAAAAGGGAATCCTTTTGTGGTGAACTACACATTGTTTTATTTTGTGGCAGATTACAAAAGGATTCCTCTTGTGGAGAATTACAAAAGGACTTCTTTTGTGGAGGATCACATGATGATTCCTTTTTGTGGCGAATTACAAAAGGGAATCCTTCTGTGGTGAATTACAAATTGATTTCCTTTGAGGGCTCTCCTGGAAGTGAACCAGGGGACAAAAGAAAAAAAAACAACAAAAATCCGAAAATCTTTGAAAATTAAAAAATTGCAGGTTTTCAATGAATTTCCAATGTTTTGAAGCAGCAACATATAAAAAACACAGCAGTTCCAAGGTTTTGAAGCCGAAACCATATGAGAACACAGCATTGTTGCATTCGGATTGTGAAAATGCTGTGTTTTTTTGAATGTTGCTGCTTCAAAACATTGGAAAATCATTGAAAACCTGCAATGTTCTTAATTTTCAATGGTTTTCTGATTTTTTTGTTTTGTTTTCTTGTGTCCCCTGGTTCACTTCCAGGAAAGCACTCAAAGGAAATCAATTTGAAATCCTCCACAAAAGGAATCCTTTTGTATTCCTCCACCAAAGGGAATTTCTTTGCAATCCTCCACAAAAGGGATCCTTTTGTAATCCTCCACAAAAGGAATCCTTTTGTCATCCGCCACAAAAGGAAACAATTTGCAATTCACCATGAACAGAATTCCCTTGTAATTCCCCACAAAAGAACTCACATTAAAATGTGCTACAACAGGAATCGTTCTGCATTCCACTACTTTGAGCAATCCCTTTAGAGATGACGAAAAGCATAATCAACAGGAAAGCAAGCACATCAGAAGTAATGGACCAAAAACCGAGGTGGTACACACACACACACACACACACACGGTTTTATCAACCTTACGGGGCTGCGGCCTTTTTGAGCCGCTCGGCAAGGGTCTCCGACACCTCAACCTCCGCATCGTCTGGGTCTAAATCTGGCGGTGCGTCGACGTCGACCAAGTCGACACCGTCAGCGTCTCCAACTTCACCCTCCTCGGGTCCTGGGGCCGCGTTGCACGCATCGGAGTCCAGTCCTCTACTTGTTTCGTACGGGAGGTATCCTGAAACTCCACGCCCAGAATGGCATCTGCACGCGGCAGCACAAGCCACGGCTTTGCCGGGCTGCTCGTCGAATGGACCGACGGCTTGACCGTGGTCGGGCAAAGCTGAGAGACTATTGGAGGCAGCAATACCGGTTGGCGTCCGATACTAACCGCATTCGCTGGCCAACTGAGGCGAATCGTATAAGTAGGTGATGGTATCCGCAGAGTCTATCGAAGACGGGAAAACGGGCGCGATCTCGGTCGGCCGCCCATCAGCGTAGCTGTGGGTACCAATCAGCTCATGCGTGCGCAGGTCTATGGTTGCGCGAGTCTGGACAGCGCGGGGCGGAGGGCCCCCTGCAGATTCCACGTTGTCCAGGAATGCCTTGGCGCCCGGCGTCACGCAACACCACCGCTCGAGGGGCTCGCTCCTTCCGGCGGCAGCTGCACGCATCCACTGACCCAGCGCCTCTTTGCCTGATAGGGTCAAGTATGGCATCTTGCCCTCAACGGCTAGGTCCACTCTTTGGCCGTTGGGCAACAGTAGGTAGGGCCTTTGGCCAGCTGGCCAAAAGAAACTAAAGCCGCGATCCATGCACCGCTCTCCTACCGAGATCACGCGCGGGGTCTCCGGCATGACTAGAGCGTTAAAACCACCGCCCTTAAATTTGGGACACGCGATGCGAACTGAACCGAGGGCCATGGATTCTCCCCCGGCAGTGTTCAGAGTGATCGATTGCGGAAGCTTTCGTATCAATCTCATTGCACCTGCGCCCCTAATATATTTCTTCGCAATGACGTTGTACCCACACCCGGTATCTATAATGAAGCTCAACGCCCCCAGGTACGCAGCGTCTTTGTCTGTGCATCCAGCAGCAGCTGAGCCGCGCGGGCTCTCCTTCCCCTCTTCGTCTTTCAACCAGAGATGCCAGACGTGATCTTGCAGGTCTGATGCTCTGATCAAAGCCTCTGCGACAGACGCCCTCGACTGGATCGACATCTGTCGGCGAATCTCTCCTGGGAGCCTCCATCTATCTTTGCTACTTGAAGGCAACTCTTTCAAGTCGTGGCGACGCGCCTTTCTCCAAGTGATAATCGGCCCCTCAGTAGAGGGGTGAAAACGGACACGGAGATTGCATCGGTTGCTGCCCCGATGTCGCATGCAACTTTTACAAGGGGGAACGCACCGGTACTTTTTGATCGTGTCCCGAGAAAGAGGGTACAGGAAATTTGCAAGGACATTGACAAGACTCTCGACCTGTTTCCTGCCGCCCTGTTGAAATTCACCTTTGGAGGTATGCCAATAGTCTCCTCCGTCGGCGCTAGAGGAAATAGCCAAACATTTAGGGCTGTTTTGTTTTTGCCCAAGAAAGCCCCGAAATAATGGGGCGGGGCACGCGACGGCACCCAAGCTGATTGAATCAGCGGGTCTCTTCCATCCCCCCCGTTTTCTGCTCAACCGACGCAGGCTTCGCCACGTCCGTCGAACGAGGACGACCAGAAAGAATACCATTATCAAAATTATGTTTGTCATTCCTCCAGCACTGACGGCTGAGCCGCCAGTGTGGAGCCACTGTCACGTAATTGGATGACCTGGGGTGGTCTTGGCGAACCAGCATTCTTGCCCGCGTGAGCACTTCCCCGCATCTCTGTAAGAGCGACAGACCATATCCTTGCCTTTGCCACCGCCTTTGTTATTCCCTCCATCCTTTTTGCGTTTGTCGGAATCAGCACTAGTGGCTTGTGAGCCACCATTACTTCCCGTCGATGAGATATTGGCAGCAGCAGCATTGGCCTGTTTGGATGTACGCTCATATCCCAAAGATTGTCCAGCGTCAAGTTTCGCTTGTTCCCATTTGTCACGCTTCAGCTCCTCAACATCGGTTAGCTTTCTATGGGCCTTGTGGCACCCGTCATCGGGTCCTCGACAATTCGTGGGGTCTCGGGAGTATGCGCAACACGGAATATTACTGTCTTTCCCACGTGACTGACGTCCATTCTTCTGCTGTCCTCCTTTCCCTCGGTTTCCAGTCGGGGTCTGGGATCGCCCCTGCCCCTTTCGGCCCCTGTCCTTCGATCTGCCTCTCGGGTTCTCATCCTGGCCAGGGGCAGCACTGGACTTTCGCCCCGCACTCGGCTGAGCCGGCGCGGCGTTCTTGGGCTCCCTGTGATTGAAGGGGCAGCCTTTTTCCTGCGCACGGGCAAGTTTTGCCTTTAGTAACGTATCTGCACGTGGTTTCACCTTTGGTTTCCCCGCTTTTCATGACGTCCGAGGATTGCCCCAACTTAGTGGCAATATCTGCCGGGGCGGCTTCGTTGCCTGCATTCCTCCGATTGTCGTTGCCTCCGCCGAATCGTGCTTGTCGGGCACGTTGGTTTAAGGTTCCCTCATGCACGCTGATATTCAATTCTTCCTTTTCTCGCAACATCATTTCTTCAATCTGCTGCATTAGCCACTCGTAAGTGTTGACACCTTGTCCCTTGACAAGTCATGACTTACATGCAAAATCCAGTTTGTTCTGCTTTCTGCATTGCTCAAGAAAGCGTGCATGAATCGAGGCCCTCATGTCATCGGACGGAGGCTTTGCGCCATAAAGCTGTTGATATACGTCTGTCCATTCATTGTAGAAATGATACAGGTCAGCATCAGGCTTGTGCGGGTCTATCTTTACTTTAAAGAGGTCACGCGAAATGCGACGTTGCCCCAACTCCGACCTTACCGAACACCAGTGACAAATCGCCCGCACCATCTCGCGTCCAGTCACGAGCCCCCCCTCGGCCTGGGCGCTGAATTCCACGCGAGAAACCTGTTGAAGGAAATGAGTATGATGAGGAGGCTGGTATCGACTATTTCGCATCCTGTTGAATTTCTCGATAAGATTCGCTGCGATCATAAGGTCGAGACGCTGGAATCGCCCGGCGCCCTTGAGTTGCTCATCCTCCACGGCTGGGCCCATGGCCTCGGCAATCCAGCGCCGCGCCGCCTGGCTCTCGGGCGATGATCCAGCGACGGCGCGTATTGCGCGCATCTTCCACTCACGAATGTTCGTAACATCGGGGATGTCCAACAAATCAATCTTCTGATTGTTACCGACCTGTCTCCACTGATCCAAAGGCGTGTTCTCGTCAATTACTATCGAGTCGTGCGGTCCGCCGGGGCCATGGGGCCCCCTGCGTCCACCCCCGCCATCAGAGGGGTCTGACCCCCCTGGACTCCCTGGAGGCGATCTTCGCGGTCATCTTCGCGTGAAGATACGATCTCAGCGTTGGGAGCGTCGCTCTTGTCATCATCTTCTCCGCCCTGTCCTGCATTGCCCGACGACTTAGTCGCCGTCGCCCCCTGAGGACCATCTCCATAGGTTGTGCGGAGATTGGCAAGGGCGTCATTTTCATTAAGTCCAGTTAGCCTCATCCCTGCAGGGGGTCCACTTTCACCGGTACTCGGCTTAGCCGGACCTTCAAGGGCAGGCCCTGGGACAGAATAATGCAGTTGCAACGGCGGCGCCAAGGGGGTTTCTTGCGACAGCAACGGAAATCAGAACGACTTCGATGTGAGTCCAACTTCACGTTTTGTTTCAGTATACGGATTCGGGTCGGTGGTGATAGCCTCAAGCCTCAGCATTCCTATCTCTCTGTTAGCCGCGTTCGATGCAATCTCTTCTTCTCGCATGTTAGCCGCTGACCTTTCACTCTTCCGCAGGTCGCATCTAGAGCATCTCCTTGTACTCGCGTCGATATGCTCGTTGCAAGCCGAGCTGCCACAGCCGACGCAGTAGTCTGTCTTTGATCGAAAGCAAACGGCACAAAACTGGCCCATGGGAAGCGTGTTTCCATTCCCATCGGGAGGAGGGCGCGTGGCATCTCCTACCAACATGGTCGATGCTCCCGCATTTGCCACAGTCGCCTGGTCGAACTGCGCATGGGCAGGCGCGATGCTCGACGACTGAGCCGTCGAAAGTTGGCGCATGTTCGACCCGAACGGCTTAGCCGGCGGGCATTTATTTCCGCTCAACATTATATGCTGAAGAGACGATCTGGCCTCCTCATGCGATTTAAGCTCTTCTATATAGAGATTGTTCTGGTTGTTTATCTTCGCAGCTACAGCTTGGGTGTTGTCTGCTTTCAGCCTGGCGGCTTCGAGCTCTTCTTGTAACCCCTGCTTTTCTCGCTCCGCCACGGCTGTCGCGATTTGTTATCCTTCTATCTTGGCCACCGCAACAGCAGCGGCAACCATATGAGCGTCCGCAGATTCTTCGTTCGCCATCATGACGGCCCGTCTCTCCGAAGTCAACAATTCTCTGTTGTTGTCTTCCGCTTCCCTCTCCATTTGCCATTTCACGGCCTCAATCTGGTTGTACAGATGTTCTATAAGCGCTTGTTCGCGCTCTCTAGCGGCCATGGCTAGGGCGACCCGTTCAGCCTCAAACGTCTTCCTGGCTTCGATCACAGATTCAATTAATTCTCCTCTGTCCATCCGAGCCCTTTCAGCCAGATTCGCCTCAGTAGTCATAAACTCTCTCTGAGTGTTAGCCTCTGCTAGCCTGGCCTGGTCTTGAATGGACTGCAAGAAGAGGTACGTGCAATTATGTTCGCCCATTGGGCAGCACTCCGCGCATAGCCATTGCATGCTACATTTGCTACAAACGTCCGAGCAGTTCCTGCACACTGGGTTCCTACATGCGCCTTCGGGCTCGCTGGCCTTTCCGGGGCATCTGTTCTCCGCCTGAGACGCACAGCCAGGAGTCGGATTCCAACATACCTCCATAATAGAGACTGTACTGTTGCTTCTAGATGTAGACCTCGCCCCTGATCTTGGCATTTTGGGTCTTCCCCTGCTCGAAGCGTTTGATCGTGGGCGGGCAACAGTACTTTCTGGTGGTTTGGGCGCATTTAGGAGCTCCTCATCCTTCTCGTCTCGTTTGATCAGCTGAGAGTATATATCTTGTTGTCCGACCATTTCTTCGTCCTTCGAGAGTTCATCCTAATGGTGAAATCAGACACCACGCAAAAACACAACGCAAATACACCACGCAAAAACACTACGCAAAAACACCACGCGAACGCTGGAGGGTGAATTAGACATCACGCAAATACACCACGCAAAAACACCACGCAAAAACACCACGTAGCGGTTTTGCGTGGTGTTTTTGCGTGGTGTGTTTGCGTGGTGTTTCTGTGCGCCGCTGGGGCGGCGCGGGGACGCAGTGGGGCAGGTCGCGGTTCACGTGGTGTGTTTTTGCGTGGTGTTTTTGCGCGGTGTATTTGCGTAGTGTATTTGTGCGCCGCTGGGGCGGCGCGGGGACGCAGTGGGGCAGGATCGCGGTTCACGCGGCGTGTTTTTTGTTCTGCGTGGTGTTTTTGCGTGGTGTATTTGCGTGGTGTTTTTGTGCGCCGCTGGGGCGGCGCGGGGACGCAGTGGGGAAGGTCGCGGTTCACGTGGTGCTTTTGCGTGGTGTTTTTGCGTTGTGTTTTTTTGCACCGCTGTGGCGGCGCCGGAGCGCCGTGGGACAGGTCGCGGTTCACGTGGTGTGTTTTTGCGTGGTGTTTTTGCGTGGTGTATTTGCGTGGTGTTTGCGTGCGCCGCTGGAGCGGCGCCGGAACGCCGCGGGGCGGGTCGCGGTTTACGTGGTGTTTTTGCGTGGTGTTTGCGTGCGCCACTGGAGAGGCGCAGGGGCGCAGTGGGGCAGGTCGCGGTTTACGTTGTGTTTTTGCGTTGTGTTTTTGCGTTGTTTGCGTGCGCCACTGGAGCGGCGCAGGGGCGCCGTGGGGCAGGTCGCGGTTTACGTGGTGTCTTTGCGTGGTGTTTGCGTGCGCCGCTGGAGCGGCGCCGGAGCGCCGTCGGGCAGGTCGCGGTTTGCGTGGTGTTTTTTTTGTTTCCGCGTGGTGTTTTTGCGTGGTGTTTGCGTGCGCCACTGGAGCGGCGCAGGGGCGCCGTGGGGCAGGCCGCGGTTTACGTTGTGTTTTTTTTGCGTTGTGTTCGCGTGCGCCGCTGGAGCGGCGCGGGGGCGCAGTGGGGCAGGTCGCGGTTTACGTGGTGTTTTTGCGTGGTGTTTTTGCGTGGTGTTTGCGTGCGCCGCTGGAGCGGCGCAGGGGCGCAGTGGGGCGGGTCGCGGTTTACGTTGTGTTTTTGCGTGTTGTTTTTGCGTGGTGTTTGCGTGCGCCGCTGGAGCGGCGCAGGAGCGCAGCTGGAGCGCCGCTGCAGCCCGCTGCAGCGCCGCTGCAGCACCCCAGGAGCGCAGTGGGCCAGGTCGCGGTTTACGTGGTGTTTTTGCGTGGTGCTTGCATGCGCCGCTGGAGCGGCGGTTTACGTGGTGTTTTTGCGTGGTGTTTTTGCGTGGTGTGTTTACGTGGTGTATTTTATTTCACCATTAAGGTATTCTATTTCACCATTAAGAAATTATATTTCACCATTAAGAAATTCTATTTCACCATTAAGATTTCTATTTCACCATTAAAACGCGCATTTCACCATTAGGAGAAACCGTCTCGTCCTCAACAACAGCCGGAATGGTGGGTTGCCACTCGCCTGAGGTGGTGGCGTTACGGAAGAATCCTTCTTTTAATGGCGAGACGTTTAGCTCATAGTCCTCATTCCGATTCTTCTTGAGGTTAGGCGCAGGAGTTAACCCTGTGGACTCCCTCTCATGCTTCGTTTGAGTCTCCGTCCTGTCCGCCTGAGGCGTCAGGATACTAGTGTCCTCATCGGATCCATCTGGAGACCAGCTTCTGTCATGAGCAGGGATGACCTCATCCAGCATCACGGACAACGCTCGGCTCAGGGAAATATCATTGTTGATGCTACCAAAATTTTCTTCCATGGACTAGATTTCGTGATCTTTGTCCAATGGGTCGTCGCTATCCTGACCGAATTGCCCGTTAAGTGCTATAGGGGTCGGGGCATTGATGTGCATACCCACCCAATCTATGGGAATGTTAGGATACGCATTCGGATTCCCTTGGGTTTCTCCTGGCCGGCTGGCTTCGCCAGCGGCAATGGCAGTAGCCTGTGGAGCATTCTGAATGGGACTGATCGACTCCGTCGAATTGGCACTTAGCCTGGAAGAGAATGCACCTCTTCTTGGCCTTGGCGTGACGCCTTCTCGCCCGTGAGGGTCAGGGGTTTGCTCGCGATCACCTATCGGGGCCCCTACTGTGGGCATGTCTACCGACATTTCGGTTATCCCATCAGTACTTCTCCCCCTGGTGACCCGATCGGCAATTGTCGAAGGAGGGATTCGGTCTTGAATAGGACCGATTGTATCTGGTTCGTGTCCATCCTGTTGTTCAACGCGCCAATCTGCGCTTCTCGAGATATTAGACACGATGTTAGTCTTATCATAGCTCTCTCCCGCAGCGACTGAATCGCGGGGCACGACTTGAAGATTCCCTTTTGTATCTGGCGGCCCCGCGTCGACTGAGTCGCGCGTTTCGGCTGATAACCAATCTTTCCTCTGAGAATCGGGGTAAGATGACAAAGGGAATAAGATCTCATGTTCACTTTGCTCAGGGAGAGCGGAGACGAGATGAGACATTGATAAGACAGGTATCCGTTAAGCGAAACCACTAGATCAGGAATAGGAAAGGAGGAGGAATGCCGAGGACGGACGACGACGGATCGCCCGCGCACCCCAGCGCGCTCCTTTTCTCTCCTGCCAGCCGGGTTCGGCTGGTTTGAGCAGCAACACAGCTGCAGAAACGCAGCGTCAGTACACGCGGACAGTTCGTCGCATGCGATCTAAATTATCTTCTACTTGAGTCTTAGGCGGAGAGGAGCATATTTACTCCTCCTCCGCCTCCTCCTCCTCCTCCTCCTCCTCCTCCTCTTCCTCCTCCTCCTCCTCCTCCTTCTAATATTCCCCGCCACGAAGGGTTTCCACAACGGTTTGGGGAACACATGGCCCGATGGCTTGGCAGAGCTCTTGCCACAACGCTCGGCCACATGAGCGAGTTCAAAGGAAGGGGGCGGCGGTCATTCGCCGTAGGCGTCTTCTACATGTATGTATATGCATGTACATATACAGACATCGATGCATACAGGTATACATGCATGCGTACACACATACACATAAACATACATACATGCATACATGCATGCACGCATGCATACATACATACATGCATAAATACATACATACATACATGCATGCGTGCATGCATACATACATACATGCACACCTACATACATACATATATACGTGCATGTATACATACATGTATGCATGTATACACACATGCAACATACATACATGCATCGATGTATTCATAAATGCACACAATTACATGTGTATACGAAATATATATATATATACATATCGTGTATGTGATACTGAGAATGGGTGTGAGCGTGGGTGCGAGTGCGAGTGTAAGTGTGAGTGTGAATGCGAGCGTACGAGTGTGGGCGCGAGTGAGCGTGTGAGAGTGACAATGAGTGAGTGTGAGTGTGAGTGTGAATGCGAGTGTGGGTGCGAGTGCACGTGCGAATGCGAGTGCGAGTGCGAGCGCGAGCGTGGGCGCGTGCCTGTGCCCGTGCGTGTGCGTGTGCGTGTGCGTGGGCGTGGGCGTGGGCCTATGCGTGTGCGTGTGCGTGTGCGTGTTTGTGTGCGGGTGCGGGTTCGTGTGCGTGTGCGAGTGCGTGTGCGTGTGCGTGTGGGTGTTGGTGCGGTGCGGATGCGGGTGCGGGTGTGGGTGTGGGTGTGAGTATGGGTGTGGGTGTAGGTGTGGTTGTGCGTGTGGGTGTGGGTCTGGGTGTGAGTGTGGGGGTGTGGGTGCGGGTCAAGCTAGCCAGCTCGAGCGAGTCAAGCATGGCATGCCCATTCCCACCCGCCCTCCCACAACATAAGAAACAGTGATGGCACAAGTGGGGGCTGCTCGGGCATTTAAGTGCGAGTGGAGGATACCCCAGGACACCGCATTGACGTCCGCGCGGGGTGTGCGCCGCGTCCCATTCCCGCCACGCATTTCGCTTCGTCGACGACAAGATTGACCATGTTGAAATGAAAGGAACAACGGACACGCTCCGCCCTCCCACAACATAAGAATCAATGCTGGCGCAACTGGGTGTTGGCGCGTAGTGGTAGCAGTAGTATTAGTATTATTATTATTATTATTATTATTAGTAGTAGTAGTAGTAGTAGTAGTAGTAGTCGTCGTAGCAGTAGTCGTAGCAGTAGTCGTAGTAGTAGTAGTAGTAGTACTAGTAGCAGCAGTAGTAGTAGTAGTAGTAGTAGTAGTAGTAGTAGTGGTAGTAGTGGTAGTAGTAGTAGTAGTAGTAGTACTAGTAGTAGTAGTAGTAGTAGTAGTAGTAGTAGCAGTAGTAGTAGTAGTAGTAGTAGTGGTACTCGTAGTAGTAGTTGTAGTTGTAGTAGTTGTAGTTGTAGTAGTAGTAGTACTAGTATTGGTAGTGGTAGTGGTAGTAGTAGTAGTAGTAGTAGCAGTAGTAGTAGTAGTAGTGGTGGTAGTAGTAGTAGTATTAGAGTGGGGATACGGATAGGTAGTAGCACTAGTACTACGAGTAATAATACGAGTAGTATAAGCAGAAGTACTACAGGTAGTACAAGTACTCGTACGAGTAGTAGTACAGAGTAGTAGCACTATGGAAGTAGAAGTACTAATAATACTTGTGCTACTGCTAGACTGGTAGTAATGCCATTGGTAGTACAATTTGCAGAACAAGTAGTAGCAGGAGTAGTAGTAGTGGTAGTAGTAGTCGTACCAATGGTACTAGTAGCACTAGTCAGGTTGGGAGGGCCCGCAGCCCGCATGGACGTCCGCGCGCGATGTGCGCCGCGTCCCACTCCTGCCACATATTTCGCACCGTCGGCGACAAGGCAGGCCATGCTGAGAGGAAAAAACGAAGACTTTGTATTGATTTGTTATAGTCAGGGTGGGCGGGCCCAGATTGACTGCCGCGCGCGATGTGCGCCGCGTCCCATTCCTGCCACGTTTTTCGCATCGTCGACGACAAGAAAGACGATGCCGAGAAGAAACACTGCCACTTTGTATTGATTTTTAACAATCCAGATGGGAGGTCCCGGATTGGGTTGCTATCGGCCGGAGTACGAGGTAGGTGGGGGTATATAATAATAAGGAACAAGGGTGTGGGTGTGGGTGAAGGTGTGGGTGTGGGTATGGGTGTGGGTGTGCGTGTGCGTGTGGGTGTGTCTGTGTGTGTGTGTCTGTGTGTGTCTGTGTGCCTGTGGGTCTGCGTGTCTGTGTGTGTCTGTGCGTCTGTGTGCGTTGTGTGTTGTGTGCTGTGTGATGGGTGCTGTGTGTTGTGTGTTGCGTCGTGTGTGTTGTGTGTTTGTCTGTTGTGTGCGTTGTGTGTGGCGTGTGGGTTGTGAGTGTTGTGTGCTGTGCGTTGCGTGTGTGTTGTGTGTGTGTGTGTCGTGTGCTGTGTGTGGTGCGTGTTGTGTGTGGTGTGTGTCTTGTGTGCTGGGCGTGTGGTGCGTGTTGTGTGTGTTGTGTGTGGTGTGTGATGTGTGGTGTGTGTGGTGTGTGTGTGTTATCCTCCTCCTCCTCCTCCTCCTCCTCAATGCATTGCGGCCTGAATTAGCATACAGCGTGTCCCCAGATTGCCATTCCGCTGGGGCAGTCACGTTCTGCCAAGCCGCCGACGCAAAGTGTGTGTGTGTGTGTGTTGTGTGTGTGCTGTGTGTGTGGATTGTGTGGTGTGTGTTGTGCGCTGTGTGTTGTGAAATGTGTGTGTGTGTGTCGTGTACGTGTTGTGTGTGTGTTGTGTGTGTTATGTGTCTGTGTTTGTCTGTGTGTGCGTGTGCGTGTGCGTGTGCGTGTGCGCATGCGTGTGCGTGTACGTGTGCGTGGATGTGTGCCTGTCCGTGTGCATGTGCGTGTGCGTTTGCGTGTGCGCGTGCGTGTGCGCGTGCGTGTGCGTGTGCGTGTGCATGTGCGTGTGCGTGTGTGTGTATGTGTGTGCATGTGCGTGTGCGTGTGGGTGTGCGTGTGCGTGTGCATGTGCGTGTGCGTGTTCGTGTGCGTGTGGGTGTGGGTGTGCGTGTGTGCGTGTGCGTGTGCGTGTGCGTGTGCGTGCACATAAAATTAGTTCCAGACTGCTGCCCGCGCTTCAACTCCTGTCGTCGAGCTACGCTCCGTGGGATGTTTGGCCGCTGTAGTTTGACGTTGCAGTGCCTCACCCTTTTTCACTTCCAACACCAATACGCATGGCTGTGGCTGGATGATTTCATCACGGCACGTTCAACTAAGTTCGTTCGCAATTGGCCCCTCCATCTGCCGACCGCGCCTGAGGTCCCTCTGCGCCGCCGACTTAAAACGTGTGTGTGCGTGTGCGCGCGTGTATGTTTCCCAAACAATGCTTGCCCTCTGGGGTGTTACTTCTCTTCTAAGGTACTGGGCCTGACGGTCGGCCTGAGGAACTGGGCCTGACGGTTCTGGTCGCTCCCCACGCAGGGCGTGCTCGCTGCAAGAGGCCGCCCGCAAACAAGGAGACCGTGGCTTTGTCCAGGCACGACGAGGCCTTGGCGGAAAGCTGGACGTGGCCGTGGTGCCTGTGGAGCTCGCCCGGCAGGACCGCAGTGGCCTCGCACCTGGCCTCGTCGTGGGAGGTGAGCAGGCGCTGCAGGCGCTCCTTGGCAGCGTCTAAGGTGCCGCGCCCACCGTGCTGCTACCGTCCAGGCAACGGCGCGAGGATCATGCAACGCGCGCCTGCGGGGCGCCTTCCAGGTGGGCTGCACGAGCTCGAGCTCAGGCTCGCCCGCGCGGCCTCGGGGCCTCGACCGCTCCGCGCCCGCGACACAGCATCGGTCGCAGAGGTCCACCTCGGCAGCACTCAGCACGGCATCCCATGCTGGGCAAGGAGGAGGAGGAGGAGGAAGAGCAGGAAGAGGATGAGGAGAAGAAGAAGAAGAAGAATGGAGGCGTTCTGCCGTGGCAGATCCCGATAGATATGCGTGCTCTGAGTCGCAGATCCGTATAGGTATTTGCTATCCGAGCTGCCTCTGGTCATTCCTAGGCATTCCCAAACGGCGCCGGCGCGAAACGTGACGTTACTGGCCCCCTCGTTCCCCCTCCCCCCTTCCTCCTGGTAAAGCCCCCTATCGCAGGGGAATTAAACAACGCTCTCCAATTCTGAAAACCCCAACCCCCCTTTCTATCCCTCTAGCTCTTCCAAGTGCTTAACACGAGTGCGGGCGGAGCTGAGGCGAGGGCGTTCCATCCGAGTAGCTACTCCATATGTCAAGACGAATGTGCGCGGCGCTCAGGCGACAGCCCCATTCTGAAAAGGACCCCCTCCATCCGTGCAACTGTCGCAAGCTTCAAGTTTCAAAGTCATCATCGGCGAGGTCTCAGACGAAACGCCCGGCCCGCCCCACTAACACCCCTGGGGGGTGCGACAGGGCAGAGCTTGCTGCAAGGAAAAATATCGAGGAGGGAGGAGCGAGGAAGCAGAAGGGAGCAGGCAGGAGGGAGGAGGCGGGAGGAGGAGGGCGGGGGAGGATCACAGCGGCCACCGCTCCACGCCCGCGCAAGGCAGACAAGGAGCACGACGGTGACGACGACTACCACAACCACGACGACGGCTGTGGCGGTGGCGGCGACGGCGACGCCCCACGCCAGCCAGAGGCCCCTGGAGGCCCCCCGAGGTCGACGGAAGCCCCAAGACGGCCACTGGAGGCTCCAAAAGCCCGCCAAGCGCCAGAGACGCCCAGAAACGTCGATCCTCGAACCCTCGACACTTCCAAGCCTCGGCGCCAGAGACGCCCAGAAACGTCGATCCTCCACCCCTCGAAACCTCGAGCCGCCGGGCCTCCTCGATGCTCGCGCCCTCCTCCTCCTCCTCCTCCTCCTCCTCCTCCTCCTCCTCCTCCTCCTCCTCCTCCTCCTCGAATATGACCCTTCGAGGCGCTCGAACCTTCGCTTCTTCGATCCTTCGACCCTCGGGTCCCAGCCACTCTCCCTCGCATGCGCTCCCCGACTACTAAATTGATTTATCCCGAATTCAAATGTTCATCGAATCTACGGAATAGACGTAGAATGTTCGTAGATGTACGAACAATATGCATTTGTTCGTAGATTCGACTGAAAATCTGGATAAATCAGTTCTGTAGTCGATCCCCCTACTCGCAGAAGTTTTCAAACACTCGGACAAATCAAGCGATCCCCACCCGAGAACGCGAGGCGGGATACCCAGGGATCACCGGGCCCCTCGGGGTCTGGCGGCCACGGCATGCAGTCGTCGTTCCGCCGAAGGCGCGAGGCGGGGTACCGAGGGAGCACGGGAGCACTGAGCACAGGGTACCCTGGGGCCTGGCGGCCGCGGCACGCAAGTTGTGCGAGGCGGGTCGGGAGCTCTCTGCGGCAAGTCTGACAACCCCAACTTGCCGGGTCAGAAAAATCCTCTTGGACGCGCCCGAAACGAGCACGGCAACAAAATGCACTGTGCCCAGCAGCAAATGTTGTCCAAAACCGACAGTGGCAGTTGTTGAGCAGGCGACCTTCTGTCTCAAACCTACAACACCACCGGCAAAGTCGACAGCGACCCCTACTCAAAGCGGACAGAACTGCTACAGGTCTCCGTACCCACTCCTTCCCTGACCACTTCCAAACTCCAGATCAGAGCCTCGACCCACTCGGTCCCCCCCACCGGCCGCCGCCGCCGCCGCCGCCGACGACGACGACGACGAAGACGACGACGACGACGACGACGACGACGACGACGACGACGACGACCACGGCGACAACAACGACGACGACGACGACGACCACGGCGATGACGACGACGACGACGACGACGACGCCGACGACCGTGACGACGACGCCGACGAGAACGACGACGACGCCGCCGACGACGGCGGCGGCGGCGATGACGACGACGACGAAGACGAAGACGAAGACAATGACGACAACGACGACGACGACGACGACGACGACGACGACGACGACGACGACGACGACGACGACGACGACGACGGCGAGGAGAGGACGCGCCGCCGCGCCTCGCGCGCGAGCCCTCCTCGCCGGGGCCGCCCACTGGCGCGTAGGCGCCCACCGCCGCGCTGGCGCCAGCCGCCTCGGCGGGCGGCTCGTCTGGGGGGTCCTCCGCGCCTGGCGGGTGCGGGAATCGTCGTCGTCGTCGTCGGCGGCGGCGGCGGCGTCGGCGGCGGCGTCGGCGTCGGCGTCGGCGTCGGCGTCGGCGTCGGCGTCGGCGTCGGCATCGGCGGCGTCGGCGGCCGCGGCGGCGTCGGCGTCGGCGTCGCGTCGACGTCGGTATTGGCGTCAACGTCGGCATTGGCGTCGACGTTGGCGTCGGCGTCGGCGTCGGCGTCGGCATCGACGCCGGCGTCGGCGACGTCGGCGTCGGCGGCGCCTGAGGACCGCCCCAGGCTCCCAGGCAGCCACCCCGAAAGGGAGGAGAAGGAGGCGGAGAGGGAGGAGGAGGAGGAGGAGGAGGAGGAGGAGGAGGAGGAGGAGGAGGAGGGAGGAGGAGGGGGGAGAGGAGGAGGAGGAGGAGGAGGAGAGGAGGAGGAGGAGGGAGGAGAGAGGAGGAGGAGGAGGGAGGAGAGGAGGAGGAGGAGGAGGAGGAGGAGGAGGAGGAGGAGGTCGAGGAGGAGGAGGAGGAGAAAGAGTCGACGTACCCTGAGAGCGGGCTTCCGGTGACCACAACCAGGCGCTTAGCGCCAGACGTGCAGCGCCAGCAGCTCGCGCAGCGTCTGCGTACGAGAGGCGCGCCGGAATCGGCACACAAAATGTGTTGTTTGATGGCAGCTGTGCAAGGACCCCCCGAGCCCCTCCCTGCCCCTTCTCGCCCTCCTCATCCTCCTCCTCATCCTCCTGCGCATCCTGCTCCTCCTCCTCCTCCTCCTCCTCCTCCTCCTGCTGCTCCACCGCGTCCTCCACGTCCTCCCCCTTCCCCTCCTGCTCTTCATCCTCCTCTTGCTTCACGTCGTCTTCCTCGTACTCGTCGTCATCGTCTTCAGGGTTGGCGGCACCGGCCGTAAGGCCTTCGCAATATGTGGCTTGACGGTAATTAAGTGTGCAAGGACAGCTTGTGGCCGAGAAATTCCGCAGCCTTTCCGAGAACACTCTTCAGCCCGACCAAGGCCGACCCAGAGGAGGGGGTCCGACGGGACATCGAGGCGCATCCAGCTGAGAGGGACGCGGTGACGGAGCCGAGGACAGCTGAGACAATGCTGGATCGCGTCAGGACCACCGCATCCAAAAATACCATCTCTGGAATGAGGAAACACATGCACCCTAGCACTCGTGATCCACCCTCCCGCCGACGATTTGGAAGAAGCTCAACGCCAGGACGGACGCGTTTTGGCTTGTTCAGCCCCGAGGAGGGTTATCGTTGAGGCAGGTCGGGGGGTGGGGGGAATCTGCCAAGCAGGGAGGCGGCGGCGGATCGCGAGCTCGAATATTTCAGGGTAGGGCGAAAGAGTGAGCTCAGAAGCAACGACCCTCTGGAATTTGAGTTTTCGGGCCCCCTCGATCCCCACTCTCGCCTCGGCTCGACCAGGTGCCTTGGCTTTCTCCCAATCACGGGCGGACAGAGGGAAGATAGGACGCAAGGATGAATCACCACTCCTGACAACGACAGATGGAGTGGAGAAACGGAGGGACTGGAAGAACTGAAAAATGGTTCGGGGCCTGCGCCAGCACCGGGCACAGCATTCCCCCGCCGCCCATCTGGGCACAGAGAGAGGCGGGGTGCCGTAGGCAGCGTCGGCGGCCTGCTACAGGATTCGGAAAGCCTCGTCCCAGTCGGAGATCGCGTGGTGGCCGTGCGCCATGCCGAAGCAATGCCGAAAGAGACGAGCTCGTGGGGCACCCCCGGCCCACTGAGTCGAGAGAAGCTACGGGAGGGAGAACGAGTTAGGGGGCAGCCTCAGGAGCTTATGAATGCCGAGGGCCTCCCGCGAGATAGCAAGAGGTGGCATGGGACAAAAATCGGGCAAGGTGGTTGAGAGTGCTGACAAAGCACACGTCATACTGGAATACCACGAGGGCGGAGGCAGCATGAGATGATGGGAGCTCAGTCGCGCGTTGCCACCATTTCTGAGACGCAGCGTGCCGCTGGAGCGCAAGTTCCCCACCCAGCCCAAAATGAACCCCCAGATACACCACCGTCCCTTGGATATCCTGGCAGTCTGGAACTTCTACCAAAAGCCATTCGCGGATGCGGGAGGTGAGCCCAGGCGCGCATTGGGAACCCTGGAGTCGTAACAGAGCATGCCTCTCGAGATCTCTGAATTGTGGGGCGATTTGTTTTGTTTTAGAGTGCAAAGCTGAGGGAGGGCAACGCCTGAATCATCGGCACAACCTCCAACCTGGCCAGAAGCATCCTCTGAGCTGGGCTGCTCAGTGACACCTGACAGAAGCCAAATCGCTGGGTCGAAGCAGAGAGCTCAAATTGATCCGGAAAGCGGGCATCCCTGGAAAACACCACTGCAAAGGAGGAAGTGAAAGTGCAGCCCGCCGCCAATCTTCAAAAACCCCCCAGGACAGAAGCAGAGACAGTCGAGGAGGTCGAGGTACCCGTGGGGTGGACTCCGAGCCTCCCGCAGACCTCGAAGAGCCAGCGGTGTCCGACCGAGGAAGGCGCGGCAGCGACACCGGAGGCAACGAAGCAGGGCCAATTGGAGGCGCCCCGGGGGTCGAGGCTGAGAGCGCGAGGGCGGGAATCCATGGGCACGACATTGCGATTCAAGGAGCGGCCTGCGACAAAGCCACGCTGATTCTCGTGAACGCTGCAAGCGATGACCGTCCGCAGTAAGCGACTGGCAACACTGGCGGTGATTGGTTATTTGGGAGTCAGAGCTGCGCAGAGAGAGAGAGAGAGAGACAAAACAAAAACAACAACAAAAAAGGGATAGAAAAAGCTAGAGAGAGGGCGGACCTTGCTTGGCTGGCGCACACAGTCAAACATGTCGTCCTCGGGCCGATCACCCCCTGGGAGGGAGAGCGAGGACTGCATCAGCCGTGTCCAGCGGGACAGAGTCCCCACGGAACAGGCGAGGCTATGCCGCCCAGGCCTGGCAAGGGAACCCCGCAGGTCCTGCGGCCGAAGGCCCCGCACGCGTCAAGGCCTGCTCGAGGCCGGCCCGCGATGCGGCAGGAGGGCCGAGGAACTCAGAACCAGTGGGAGGGATCGCTGGATACCGGGGTCAGGAGGCTGTCACAGGGGTCAGTCACGGGGCCAGGGAGGGGCTGTCACGGGGTCGGGGAGGCGCAAGGGCAGACACACAGGGGAACGAGATACAGTAAGAGTGTCAGCTTCGGCACGCCTCGGGGAGTCCTCGGACTCACGAGTCTGAGCCCGAAATGGCTGTGGGCACTGAGGACATAGAGAGAGGGACAGAGGGGAAAGAAAGGGAGCCCCTCCAGGGGCTCAGGGGGGACAGGGGTAGGAAGACCGAGGAACTCAGAACCGAGGGAGGGGAGCTCAAGACACCCATTGAGAGCAACAGGATCAACGCGCCTAGTCCTGAACACCTCACCCCAGTGATGCTTAAGAGCTTTATGGATATCGCCTCTCGTGCGCAGGACCGAAAGGTTACCTGGCTCCCCTGCGAAGGTCTCGGGGCGAACGCCATGAAGGATCAGGGCGTCACCTCCGGGCCTCCAGAGCTTAGCTTCTGCTGCAACGAACGCTGGTGTCTCCTAGCGGCGTCAGCAGTGAGCGCATCTCCAGATGCAGCAGCACGCCGGGCGAGGGCAGTTCCCCGGGACCGGCGGCGCTCAAGAGCGGCAGCACTCACGTCACCTAAGAGGGAGTGGAAGGAGTCGGGCTCAAGGAGCGAGACAGAGGTAGGGGAGAGGCTAAGAAAACGAGCACGTAGCACAGTGCGGGATTGGATGACGGCGACAGCCTGCATATCCTGGCTCCAAGTGGATTTGGAGATGACCCCTGAGGGTAACCAGCTGGGCCTCACAAGCGCTGGGATCATGGGAGGTCAGAGGGAAGCCTTCGAGCCTCTTGCGAGTCTCTCTGAGAGCCTCCCACATAAATTGCCGAGTACACTGCCAGCGTAAACAGGAAAGAGGTGATCGATGTCGGCTGCGTTGAGCAGGGCGGCAAGCTTCTCGCGATAGTCAGGGTCTCGAGAAATAAAAATGAGGATACGCAATTTTATCTTGCCGCCAGACCCGCCTAAAAGAAAGCGAAATGAGGGCATGATCGCTCAGGCGTGAGCCAGACATCTGGCACGGGTAAACATGGACCCCTGAAACAAGATCAGCTCGAGCATGAATTCTCATGGAGTTCCCAGGAAGACACAATCGAGGGTTTCTGCTGCGAAATGCTAACAGCAACAGCGAGTGGGGAGATCGTTGGTGACCTCGGAGGCCGTAAGAGGTTTCCAAAAGTTGGCCAGCGGCTGCATGTGGGTATCTGCGGCCGGCCTGGCAGCACTGGGCTCAGGGCTCTGGTAGCTGACGAGACCACCAGCAGAGATGTTGAAATCGCTTAGCGCCACGAAAGTGTGTTTCAGGAGGAGGAGGAGGACGCACTCTGACTCCGACTCTCACTTCCTTTGCTCTTCCCTCCTCTTGCGATGCAACATGATAACAACCACAACGGCGAAATGCCATTGCTTCGCACCCTTCCACCCCAAACCCAAAGCTGAAGTGTTCACAATTTGTCCCTGGCCTTTGGCCTACCGCCTAAACCCGTCAACTTTGAATTCATGGAAGGGGGTATACATGTTGGTCAAACGTACTTGAATAATTCAAGGCCTTGGCGAGACACGCGTGGACACCTTTAGTCCACCCACAGTGGTAATCAACCCTGTCAAGAGCGCCCCAAGAGGCCCCAAAAGTGCTCCAAGAGGCACCCGAGAGGCACCCAAGAGGCCCCCGAGCGGCCTCAGAGAACCCAAAATGACCTCCAAGATGGCTCAGATAGCCCAAGCTGGCTCAAGATGGCTCCCAAGATGCTCCAAGCTGCCCCAAGACCGTTCCCAGACGGCTCGAGATGACCACGGAGCCTCCAAGCCTCCCTAACTGTTTGAGTATGCGTGTCTCTTCCTCTCTCCCCCCGTCAACTCTCATGGGCATCGTTTCTGGATGCACTGGTGGGAATACTTTTTTGGTCGCGGCCGCGAGCGAAGAGCGCAGGCGGCGAACAGGGTGTCCGGGCCGACGGGCAAGCCTAATTAGCTGCTGGGCGCAGCACAGGCCAGCCGGGCCAGCTCACCAGGCGGCAGCTGGGGCAGCTGGGCGGGGGCTGGCTGGCTGAACTGGGACGCCCAGGGAAGCTCGAGCAACGCGTAGCCCTGAGCAAAATGCCAGGGAATTCTGTGCTAGGAGTGCCCAGACGTGGTAAGCGATTGGCCGTCGCCAGTGGGGCGCCAAGCCCAAACCGCGCCAACGGCGTGTGCGAGCCAGCTGTGCTGCTCCGCCGAGGAACGTCGAATACCAAACCGGGGGGTGGGACGGGCCCGGTGGGCGGCCGAGGCTGCGAAGGCTGAACCACTCGAAGAGGGCTGACCTCCAGGGACCGTCAACCCGCGCAACATGAGTAGCCACCGATCCTGCAGGGGGCCATCCACGTACGGCTGCGCGGGCGCCGGCTGAAGCGCCGCGTGAGGCCAAGCTGGTGGGGAAACACATCGCCAGCAAGGTGGGGCGTCCAGGGTGGAACTGCACGGCAGCAGCCGCATGGTGTACGCCGAGGGCCACCCAGGGACGGCCTTATCCGCCGAATCCGCCATTCCCCGCAGGGGTCCAGGGCCACCGTCGTACCGCCATTCCACGTAGGTACCCAGGGTCGCAGCTAACCGCCGCTGAAGGTGAGGTAACGTTACCGCTGTCAGCGGGGGTTCTGAGCAGCCCTGGGATGTGGGGACGAAGCCCTCCGAGACGTGGATACAAACCTGGCGGCAACCCAGCCTGGGGAGACCCGGAGGGTTGGGCGGCGGGGACAGACATCACCGCCCCCCCACGCGGAGGGGCTCCCAAGGGGCGACCGGCGAGGGTGGGGCGCAAGGAAACGACCACCTCGAAGTCCAAGGGCAGAGGACGTGGCCGGAGCCCGGCCCGAGAAGGACCCGAGGAGAGAGGCGGTGGGGACGGACATCACCGCACCTCGCACGGATCCCAAGTGCACCTGGCCAGGGGGCACGGCCGCCATTTCCAGAGAGGCATCCAGGGTCGCAGCTAACCGCCGCTGAAAGGAAGGTAGTACCGAACGGTCGGTCTTACAACCGATGCTGATGTGGTCCAGGGTGGGCAGTCTGTAGCCATTGTTGTTGTATTTTTCTGGTGGGGATGTGTTTTTCTGTCGCGGCCGCGAGACAACGGTCAGGCGGCGAGAGCAAAGTCCGGGACGCGAACTAGGCGAATTAGCCACACCGAAGTGAAGCAGACCGCAGTGCGAGTGCAACGGAGAAGTCGCCCTGTCGGTGCCAAGCTCCGCTGCTCTCCAAGCCGAAAGCGCAGGGAGACCCGAAGCGACAACGCTGAAGGCTGAACCACTCAGCGCGAAGTCCGTACCAGCCGTACGCGGGGTTGGCTCAGACAGGGGCAGAGGAACGGCAGGGACCTACAGAGCACTCACTCCACGATCCACACCGCTGCCCGGGGGGGGGGCCGGTGTGTCAGTCATCGTTTCCGAAACCAGTGACAGGCCAGGAAGCAAAGATGAAGGAGGACACGCAGGCCCAAGAGCCAGTAAACTGCCGCCTAGCGGGTATCGGCCGAAGGTCGCCGAGGTACGCTGCAGCCGCGACCAGCTCATAGGCGCGGGAGCGCAGTCTGGTGGGAATATATTTTTTTACAGCCGCAGGCGAGAGCGCCGACGGCGGGCGGTCACGGTCGGGCTGCGGCCGCGACTAAATTCCCGAGCGCGCGCGGGGGCCGCGGGTCTGGTGGGAATACGCGAAGCGTCAAGAATTTCAAGCGAGGATCGAAGCTCGGACGAACGGACGAACCACCTCAGCGGACGTCAGTGAGGACATTAAGACCAGGTGGATGAGGGCCTGAACACGAGGTGGATGAGAACATGATAGGATCCCTGGCTATGCAATTCGATTCCAGCCAGCGCAATGGTCACGCGTGAAGGTGACGACGGGGCGTGTGATGATAGCGGTGATGCTGGCGATGATGCG
>CAUYUJ010005730.1:0-5000 GCA_963575745.1 Prorocentrum cordatum | reverse complement strand
AGTGTTCCGAGACGCTCGCGCTCCGGCGTCGAGACATCTCTTCCTACGAAAAAATCGCGACACGTTTCGTAGCCCGCCAAAAGAAAGACCCGCTCGGGCAAGGCACGGTGTGCCACATCCCAAGGATGGTCGACACCCCGAGCCTATGCCCTTGCCACCTCCTGCGGGAATGGCTGGCGCAGCGGGATTCACGCCGGGGCTCAGACCCAGATGCCCCCGTGCTTTGCAGAACTCATTTGACAGAGCCTCGCCCCATGAATTGCGATTCTTTCAGCCGAAGTCTCAGGCAATCCTTGCAGACTGCTGCAGCGGGAACGCACTCACTGCGCAAAGGCAGTGCCCACTGGTGCAAGACAGCGCGCTCCGTGCCAGAAGAGTTGGTGCAGGCTCAGGGCGGCTGGTCAGCCCCAAAAACCATGCGAGCCTTTGTTGCGCTCATTTCTCAAATCGGAACGGTAAGATCAGCTGCTACGCGCCGCGTCTACAGCTTCGAATGGCGCCGCGGCCCCGGTCATCACTCATCGCCAGGCGCGCGTTTCACCAATGCCTTTGCGGCGGCGCCTCCCTGGGAGCTTGTAAATACTCGCCTGTCGGGGGCTGCGCCTGGCCAATGTTCCCGGTTAAGATGAAGCCAGGATCGGGGCAAAGTTTGACTGGGATAAAAGCATGCTCGGTTTTTCAAATCACAGGGTGCGCCGCCGAACGGGCCTGCCACGCCTTGGGAACCATCGGCTTCGCGAAGGAGGAAATGCGCCCCGGCGCGGACGAGGCCGCGGCGCGTATTTGGCCACGCGCACGCCCGAGGGAACGCAGCGCCAAGCGCCTTTTCACCCCAGAAGACCCGACGTCAACAAAACAAACTCGAGGCCCCAAGGGGGCCCCAAAAAGGCGGACCGCCAAAACAATCACGCAACCAACGCAACGAAAAACACGTGTAAATTTCACAAAGCGCAATGCTCAGTGACCTCTTCGGCCGCGCAACGCCGCGATAATGCCCAAGAAGGCATTGGAAAAAAGGGCCCGCGCGCGGCCTGGCGACTTCCCCGCGCCGCCCCGGGGTTCCCGAAGCGCGCCGAAATAACCGTAGAGAAAACCCCGGAAAGTCTTTGGAAGGCCCCCGCACCATGCAAGATCCGCCGCCGAATAACGTCGCGGACACCTAGCGCGCACGCGCGGGCGTCCACCATGGACGCCCAACTCCGGTTTCGGAGACCATCGCGCGCAACCGCCCGGGGGCTTCGGCAACCTCGCGATTGGCCCAGGGGCCCGCGGGCCCAAGGGAATCGAGGACCGAGTTCGCAACTCCGGAAGCATCGGGCGCGGCGCCAGCCAGTCGCTCGTCTCTGGCTGACAGTAGGACGCCTGGAGATCCGGTAAAACCTGAGGAACTGGTTCTCACAGATTCACAGAACCAGAAACCGGGGCGCGCCAAATTCTCGTGTCCGAACTTCTCTGAGAATCTCTGAAAATCTCTGAACTAGCCACCCCGCGTGAAACATCCCAAGAAACCCCAAACCTCGGAGCTGGCTGAAACTCCCTGGGAGTTTTGCGGCCCGCGAAATGTGGCGCGCCCGGATTTTTGGTTCCGAGATTCTCTGAAATCGGCCGGCGGCGGCGCCCAGCAGGTCCTCACGCGCCCAGGGTGGGGGCCGTGGACATCGCGGGCCGCGATGGTCCCGACCACGAGGTCCTTCCTCCTGCCCCTCGACGAGTCCACGCTCATGGACACGCTCTCTGCGCTGAGCGTGGACCGCGCCATCCGCCGGTACTTCTGCGCGACGACAGCCAACTGGCCGCCGACGGACAAGGCGATTCTTCTCCGAGCTGCGCTTACGACCGAAAACGTACAATAGCCCCGGGCTCGGGGAGAAACACCTTCGAAGCATTTTCAGGCCGCCAGCGTCGCGGCTGCCGACCCGCCGCGCGCCGACAGCGAGACTAGCTGGGTCCACTACGTCCACGGCGGCGGGCGGGCGCCCAAGAGAGCTGCCGCCGCGGTGCGCGCGGCGGGGCGCCCGCCCCACTGCAACCGCACATGCGGCCTCCATGGCGCCACAGGCGTAATATGTGCGACGCACTCTCGGGCCTCCCATCAACGCATCGGCCAGCGCCCAAGCCCCTGAAACGCAAACCTACTGTGCCCCCCGTGCAAGCCGCGCACCCGCTCCCAATGCTCGTGCACACCAGCTTTTCTGCCCGCCCTCAACCGTTTAATTCAGCGCCCATGTGTTACTTGGGCTCCTCAAGCCCTCGAAAAGTCCCTGGGGAACTTCTGCGAATGCGCGCGCTGCGCTCCACAATTCGGCGTTCTATTTTTCTTTGGAACTCTCCCAAGATCTCTGGTTTCGATTTGTCCCGATCTTCCGCTCAACTGACTGGTGACCGTTCCCGGGTCACCGCGGAGCTGGCCAGGCCGGCCTGCAGCTCCATAAGACACCCCACAAGATGCAAACGTTCCCAGCACAGGAGACCCCGCCTTGGACTTAGAGGCAAAACAGTTCCTTCCCGACTCCATCCCCCAAGCCAGGGGGGCAACAAGTAAGCAGAAGGCGTCTTTTCTTAGGGGGCTGCGCACTCGGGAAAAGGGATTCTGCGGCGTCGCGGGTCTCGGTTCGTCGTCCTCATTCGTTCCTCGCGCGTTTGGCTGGATTCGTCTCGCGCACAGGCGCCCTGTTCCAAAGATCGGGGTCTAGCGCTCCCGCCCCCCGCGCTCCTGGTGACCCTCTCCTGGGTCACCGCGGCCCTGGCCATGCCGGCCTGCACCCCACAAGAGGCATATAATGCCAGCACAGGAGGCCCCGCCTTGGACTTGGAGGCACAACAAGTCCTTCCCAACTCCATCCCCCAGCCACGGGGGCAACGAGTAAGCAGAACAGGTCCCTCCGGGGCATTGAAAAAGTAAGTCCCTCGGGGGGGGGGGGGCCATGGGGCCGTCTGGGTAAGTCCCCGGGCCCCAGGGCCCCGAAATGACCCGGGCCCCGGGGGGGAGTCCCAGGGCCCTGGGGCCTCGAAAAGGGAAGTCCCGGGGCCGCCTGGGGAAGTCCCGGGGCCCCGGGGGCGTCCCAGGGCCCTGAGGCCTGGAACAAGGAAGTCCAGGGGCTGTCTGGGCAAGTCCCAGGGCCCCGGGGGAGGTCCAGGGGTCGGGTCGTCTTGGCGCGGGAAGCGGCGACGGCAGCGGCCAGTGGCGGCCAGCAGCGGCGGCCAGCCGCAGCGGCGGCGGCCCCGCCAGCGACGGCCAGCGGAGACACGTGCTGCCGCGGTGCTGCTTGCCCACGAGGAGGGAGTGAGGAAGAGGAGGGGGAGGAAGAGGAGGCAAGGCAAGGCAAGGAAACTCTGGTGCCTTCTATCATATGTTTGAATAACCCGCCGACCCTAACGGCCTGTGTGAAGCGTTTTTCCGTTCAAGTCGGGCTTCTCCGTTGGAGTCGTCGTCTCCGTCCTCCTCTGTTCCATTTGCCTACCCATTTCCTCATACGCGCCGTCCAAAACAAAATTGAACAACATAGGAGTGGAATCGAAGGGAATCTCCTTCCCTTTGATCCCTTCCCCGCGCCAGGGGGGGGTGGTCCAAGGGGTCTCGGGGGGGGGTCGCCACCCAAATACGATTTCCCTTCTCGCGATTCCAAAAACCTCGCGCGGTCCCCGCGCGGTCTCGGAACCCCCGCCCCTCGGCCCCAAGAGGCTCCCATGAGGCCCCACGAGGTTCCCAAGAGTTGGAGGCCCCAAGAGGCCCACAAGAGGTCCCCAGGAAGCCCTAAGAGGCCCCCAAGAAGCGCCCAAGAGGCCGCCTGGAGGCTCCCAAGAGGCCGCAAACAATTCCTCCCCAGAGGCCCCCGAGAGACTTCCGCAGAGACCCAAAGAACCATTCCTGAGGACTCTGGCCCACGTCAGCGTCGTCGTCGTCATCGCCGCCGTCATCGTCGTCTCCCTTCAGGGTCGGCGGCACCGGCCGTAAGGCCTTCGCAATAACTACCACCTGAGTGGCATCGAAAATGCAGCTTCCCACAGCGGTTGGTGCTGCAAGTGGAACTCACACGGGCCTCGACCTGCCCTTTACTAGGGGGTGATGGAACCACCAAATTACTGCAATTAAGCCCCGCTGGAGGAAGAGGAGGAGGAGGAGGAGGAAGAAGAGGAGAAAGAGGAGGAGAAGGACGAGGAGGAGAAGGACGAGGAGGAGAAGGACGAGGAGGAGGAGGAGGAGGAGAAAGAGGAGAAAAAGGAGGGGGGAGGTAGAGCGCGCCTCGCAGCGAACCCAGCCGAGCTGGAACCGAACGCACAGCATGGGCCGAACCCGGCGGCAATCCTCGCGGCGACGAACCAAACCGAAGCGAACCGGAAAGCTCCGACTCCGAACCGAACCGAGCCAAAGCGGAGAACCGAACCGAGCCGCACCGGACCCTGCTCTCTTCCAAAGGGCTAGGCCCTGTTGTCGCTCCGGCCGGCTCGTGGCCGCCCGTCGCCGCCCATCGCCGCCGTCATTGGTCACGAGTTTGATTGTTCGAGGCTCGCACATTGCATTGCTTTGCATTGCTACGCCTTGTTTGTTTTGCATTGCTTTGCATTGCGTTGTGTTGATTTGCGTTGCTTCTAACTGCTTTGCACTGCTTCGCATTGCATTGCTTTGCATTGCGCTGCATTGTGCTGCAATGCCATGCATTGCCATGCGTTGCTTTGCATTGCTTTGCACTGATTTACAGCACACAGATTGTACCACATGTCTTACACCACCTAGATTGCACCACATTGATTGCACCACCTAAATTGCTTCGTACAGATTGCAGGAAATCACTGTTTGGGGGTCCACGCTGGCTAACATTCTTTATAGCTCATCCCTGGCGCACCCCCAGGCGTCGGGAGGGCGGCCAGGGCGTTTCGCCTGATACTTCCTCGCATTGTATGATCAAGAAGCTTGAAAATTGCAACAGCTACATGGATGTTGGGTGGTCGTTTTGACGATGTGGATTTCGCCTTAGCGCTGCGCACATTCGTCTTAAAGC
>CAUYUJ010005729.1:0-59057 GCA_963575745.1 Prorocentrum cordatum | reverse complement strand
TCGGAGTAGATGGGGCCGGAGGATCGCGCTGCATCGCCGATGCGGTTCGATGCGGAGCCTGATTTGCGTCGCGCCGACGTCGCCGATGCACCGCCGGCGTCTTTGATGCATCGCTGATGCATCGCCGATGTATCGGCGATGCGGCGAGATGCTCCGACCCATCTACTCGGGCCCATCTAGGAGGTTTCGATTCTCCGCCGCCGCAGTCCCCCCTGCGCGTTACAGCGCTGGTCGCGTCGTCGTCGTCGTCGTCGTCGCAGTCGTTTTCAATCCGCGGCCCCAGAGGTCCCGCCCTCTCCCTGGGAGTACGTTTTCGCCCCGAAGCCTCTTTCGATGGCCTCGGGCCCGACGACGGGCCCCGCGTGCCGAAATCCAAGAAAAAACGCCAGATTGAAAAAAACACATCCTCGGATCTCTGGGTCGTCGCGGTCGTCTCCCCGGGAGTGGTTTTTCACCCTGGAGCAATTTTCGATGGCCCGTGGGCCCGACGACGGGCTTCGAACTCCAAAACTCAGAAGGGGGAAGAAACGGATGGAAAAACACACATGCTCGGATCTCTGGGTCGTCGTGTCCTCCTCCTCCTCCTCCTCCTCCTCCTCCTCTTCCTCCTCCTTTTCCTGCTCCGCCGCCTCCTGCTCCTCCTCCTCCTTCCCGTCCTCCTCCTTTTTTCTTCTCCTCTTAGTCGTCTTCCTCCTCCTCCTCCTCCCCTCCTCCTCCTCCTCATCATCCTCCGCCTTATCATCATCACTCCTTGTCCTTTTCCTCCTCATTCTCTCACTCCTCCTCCTCCTCCCTCTCTCCTCCTCCCTCCTCCTGCCTCCTCCTCCTTCCTCCTCCTCCTCCTCCCCCTCGTCCCTCCCCTCTTCCTCCTTCACTTTCTCCTCCTCCCCTCCCCA
Organism: Prorocentrum cordatum; assembly: GCA_963575745.1. Taxonomy (NCBI): domain Eukaryota; class Dinophyceae; order Prorocentrales; family Prorocentraceae; genus Prorocentrum; species Prorocentrum cordatum. Next base: position 58,161 of record CAUYUJ010005729.1, on the reverse strand, counting down.
TCCTCCTCCCCCTCCTCTTCCTCTCCGTCCTCTCCTTCTTCTCCTCGGATGCGACTCTATGCCTACTAACTCCTGCTCCTCACGCTCCTCCTCTCCTCCCCCTCCCTCCTCCTCCCCATCCTCTCTCCCCTTCTCTACTCCCTCCTCCTTTCCTTGTTTTCCTCCTCCATTCTCCTCCTCCTCCTCATCCTCCTCCTCCTTCTACATCCTCATCTCCTCCTCCTCCTCCTCCTACTCCTACCGACTGCTCCTCTTCCTCCTCTTCCTCCTCATCCCTCACTCCTCCTCCTCCTCCTCCGCCTCCTCCTCCTCCTCCTCCTCTCCCTCCTTCTCCTCCTCCTCCTCCTCCTCCTCCTCCTCCTCCTCCTCCTCTTCTTCCTCCTCCTCCTCCTCTTCCCCCTCCTCGCCTACCCGTCCCCCTCCGTTTTCTCCTTCTCGTCGTCGTCGTCGTCGTTCGTTGTCGTCCGCTGCCGTCCGTCGTCCGTCCGTCCGTCCGTCCGTCCGTCGTCGTCCGTCCGTCATCGTCGTCCGTCATCGTCGTCGTCCGTCGTCGTCGTCGTCCGCCATCGTCGTCGTCCGTCGTCGTCGTCGTCCACCGTCGTCGTCGTCCGTCGTTGTCCGTTGTCGTCGTCGTCGTTGTCGTCCGTCGTCGCCCGTTCGTCGTCGCCGTCGCCCCTTGTCGAATTCGTCGTCGTCGTTGTCGTCTTCGCCGTCGTCGTCATCCGACGTCGTCGTCCGTCGTCGTCGTCGTCCGTCGTCGTCGTCCATCGTCGTCGTCGTCGTTGTCGTCGTCGCCCGTTGTCGTCGTCCGTCGTCGTCGTCGTCGTCGTCCGGCATTATTGTCGTCGTCCGCGGTCGTGGTCGTCTGTAATCGTCGGTGTCAGTCTGTGGTCATCGGTGTCCGTCGTCGTTGTCGGTGTCCGTCGCGTCGTTCGCCCCTGGTCGTGGTCGTCCGTGGTCGTCGGTGTCCGTCGTCGTCGTCGTCGGTGTCCGTCGTCGTCGACGTCGTCGTCGTCTTCTCTTCCTCCTCTTCTTCCCTTTCTTCCTCCTCCTCCCTCTCTTTTTCCCAACCATCCTGTGGTGTTGGGTCCTCGTTTTGAAGAGACGGTGCCCCGCGTCTCTTTCCTCCTCTCCTCCTCCGCCTCCTCTCCCCTCCTATCATCCTCATCGTCATCATCATCATCGTCATCATCATCAATATCATCATCATTATCATCATCGTCATCAGCATCAACATCATGGCCGCCATCATAACCATCATCGTCATCATCACCATCATCGTCGTCATCACCATCATCGTTGTCCTCGTCGCCATCATCGCACGTTTCGTGGCCCCGTACGGAGCTCCACCGAAGGTCCCAGTGGGTGTGCCCGCATGCGCCCCGCACGCCCATTTTGGCACACCCCTCACACGTTTCGTGGACCCATAGGGAGCTCCATTTACGGTCCAAGTGGCGCAGCTCGCATGGCGCCACCGCCCCATTTTGGCACACCCCTCACACGTTTCGTGGCCCCTCAGGGAGCTCCACCTGCGGTCCAAGTGGCGCAGCTCGCATGGCGCCACCGCCCCATTTTGGCACACCCCTCACAGATTTCGTGGCCTCTCAGGGAGCTCCTTTTGGCACACCCCTCACACGTTTCGTGGCCCCATAGGGAGCTCCACCTAAGGTCCACGTGGCGCAGCTCGCATGGCGCCACCGTCCCTCTTTGGCACACCCCTCACACGCTTCGTGGCCCCATAGGGGGCTCCATTTACGGTCCAAGTGGCGCAGCTCGCATGGCGCCACCGCCCCATTTTGGCACACCCCTCACAGATTTCGTGGCCCCTCAGGGAGCTCCACCTGAGGTTCAAGTGGCGCAGCTCGCATGGCGCCACCGCCCCTTTTTGGCACACCACTCACACGTTTCGTGGCCCCTCGAGATCGGGACGACGTCGAGAGAGCCGAGAGAGAGGGGGAGAAGAGGATCTACCTGAAGCGCTTGCCGCTGTGGTTCTGGGTGCGCATGGAGAAGTACGCGAGCGCGCCCTTCGTGGACGACCTCAAGCGCCGCGACGACAGCCTCACGGGGGACCTCGCGGGCCAGGCTGGTGTTCATCGAGCCCCGCACGTCGGAGCCGTTCACCTTCCGCACCTCCAATGTCACGCGGACGGGCTTCCCGTTCTCGCACGGCAGGGTCATCGCCGCGGTGGCGTGCCAGGGGCGCGCCATGCGCGAAGGCGACGGGGCGGGGGAACGGCGCTCCGAGGACGGCCAGACCTCCGGGGCGCGAGCAGTCCGCGGCCAGACCTCGGTCCTGTGGACTCTCGCCCTGGGCCGTCGGCTGCCCGGCGCACTGCTCCCTCGGCCGAGTCGCCCAGGTGTGATCCTGGACTGCGGCCGCCACGAGGTCGGGAACGGCAAGAAGGAGGACGACGACTGGTGGCTGGAGCTCTATGCGCTGCTCTCGCGCGCCACGCGCCACGAGGACCTCCTGCTCGTGCAGGCGCCGCGCATCGAGTTCTTCCTGGCAGGACCGCCGGAGGGCCTGCGAAAGCAGCTGGAGCAGTTTGCAGCGCGCACGAAGCGGCGCAGGAGGGAGGCGACGGCCCTCGCCAGGGAGCTCGGCTTCACCGAGTTCATCCGCGAGGCCTGACCTGAGGAGCACCCCCCCCGAGCCGCGCCTTCTCTCGACTGCCCGCATAATTGTTCGGCCTCGCGCCGCGGGCGACACGCGCGCGTCGCTGGGGCCATCTCGGGGCGACCAGCGCGCGTTGCGGGGATTCCGCGCGGCGCTCTGCTCAGCGCCTCGCTCGCCCGTCGTCGCTCTGCCCAGCGGCCGGAGCCTTGCCCGCAATCAGCCGGCCGGCTAGCTCTCTGTGCTCCGCGCAGCGGACGACCTGCGCGCGTTGCTGGGGCCCCTCCGCGGCGACCTGCGCGCGTCGCGGGGGCTCCGCGCTGCTCTGCGCCCGCAGCTTTGGATTTTTGGAGCGCGCAGGCAAAGAGGGGGGAAAAGAAGGGGCGGAAGCGGGTGCGATCCCCGTGAGGGGCGTGCCGACATGGGCGTCGCGGCGCGCGGGCGCTGCCGTCGGGGTTCCCGCGGAAGCTGCCTGCGGCGGCCACGCCCGGTGTCACGAGTGTTCGGACAGGCGTGCTCGAGCCATTCACATTCATATACATTTACACTAGGCGTAGCCAAGATCGCATTCATGCAAATATACTCACTCCCACGCAGACCCATTCACACTCAGACTCTCTCGCGCTCTGGCCCACCCGCGTTCATTCTTTCGTAATCTGACCTATCGTATTCCTTTGCGTTGTGTACCCCGCCATATTTCGGCATACCCCTCATGCGGTTCGTGGCCCCATAGGGAGCGTCACCGAAGAAGGTACTCACCATTGCGGCACTCACAACTACATATGGTTGGGTCTTTCGCCAGGATATTACTAGCCATCTCAGACTGCGTATAGCCCACACTCGAACGGACCAAAAAAAAACTCTCCTCAACCTTCGTCTTCTCCCCTCCTCCTCTCCTCCTCCTCCTCCTCCTCCTCCCCTCTTCTCCTCCTCCTCCTCCTCCTCCTCTCCTCCTTCCTCCTCCCTCATCCTCCTCCTCCTCCTCCTCCTCCTCCTCCTCCTCCTGCTCCTTATAATCCTGCACATTCGCCTCTCAGGCCCCCCCTTCTCGTGGCCCCCCCCCTCCTCTCCCCCTCATTATCCTCCTCCTCCTCCTCCTCGCCCTCCGTCGTTCGATTCGTATCCCCTCTGATCTGTGCGCGCTACCTTGCAGCGCGGGCCCTTCGTGAAGGAGCTCTTCTCCACGACCGCATGGAGGGCATTTCAATCAGCCAATCCTCGGCATCTCTGCTGCAGTCGATTGAGCTCGAGGGGGTGAGGGCGAGCCCTAACACAGACTCCCCCTCCCCCCCTCTCCCCAATCGGCTGACAGGCAGGACTGCTGAGGAGTAGTTGATTGATATGCCGTGACCTTCTCCAAAGCACATGTAATATGCGGCTTCGCCAGGCGAGACGTCTTGAGGTGCACCGCGAGCTCCTTGATCAAGGGCATGTACTTCAGAAGGGCTTCCTCTGACACACCACTACGAACAAACAACACAAGTACACGTGCTTTACCGGAATGGCCCCTGGACGTCCCTGACTATAGTCCCAGGAGGGCCCCCGAACAGTCCCAGTGGGGTCCCTGAAAGCCCTGGAGTGATTCACCGAAAAGTCCCAGGACGGTTCCCCGAAAGTCCGAGTGAGGAGAGTTCGCCGAAAAGTCCCAAGAGAGAACCGCGAAAGCAGCAGGAAGGTTCACCGACAAGTCCCGGAAAAGTTATTTCCTCCGAAAGTCCTGTCTCACTGTGCTTTTCCGCCCCCGCTCTCCGTAGTTGATCGTGCTCGGCTTGTCAATGCGTCGTCTCAGAATAGCAGCGATCGGGTCCTCGTCTCTGTTGCCATCGGCCGAGCCTGCTGGTTTCGCGAGCGCAGATCGTTTGAGTTTCTTTTTCATGTGCAGCGCCCGCAGCGCCAGCCAAAACGCCTGTGGCATCAAAAAACAAGAGAGCGAGTCAAGAGGGAAATGTGGCGATTGAGCTCGACATCAGCGCACGCGCGTTCGGACCTCGTCCGTCAAACACTATCTTGCGATAAAATCGCCACCCGCTCGGCGATGCAGGGGCGTGACAACATATCTCGTGAAATAATCGCCACCCACTCGGGGAATGCAGGGGTGTGACGCTGTTCCACTCACCACTTGTGTGGGGGGGAAGGCGTGTGACACATATCATGCCGCCACCCACTCGGGGAATGCAGGGGTGTGACATTGTTCCATTCACCACTTGTGTGGGGGAAGGCGTGTGACACATATCATGGATAATTCACAAATATGCATAATTATTATCATATATATGATGCATATACACGCATACTTATGTATAGTGCATATGTGTACGTAAATACGTAGGTTAGATATGTGTGTGTTGCGAATGTGAGTGCGAGTTGGATGGATTCGCGCAAACCATAAAACGGCGCAGTTTTATAAGCAACAACAGTGCAATTTTATATGTACGATATTGAAAAAATGACGCAGACAAACTGCATTGCTTTGTTTTGTCTTAAAACATGCCCAAATTCATTAGCGCAGATAATCTGCATCGATTACCCTCTGGGTAGGGAGCTCCACCGAAGACTTAAGTAGGAGGGCCCGCATGCGGTCACTCCACCATTTCGGCACACCCCTCACGAGGAGTTTGGCCAGCTGCGCAAGCTGCGCCAGTTGCGCCAGTTGGTTGTCCCAGTTTAGCGCCAGTTGCACCAGATGTGCCGCTTGCGCCAGTGGGTGTGCCGAAATCCACGGGGGGACGCTCTGCGGACCCTGCCACTGCTGAGACCTGTTGTGCCAGTTGTGCTAGTCGAGCCCCTATTGAGCCACGAAACGAGTGAGCGCTGTGCCGAAAACTTCGGAGTGGCGCTCTGCGCACCCTGCCGATGCTGGGACCTGTTGTGCCGGCTGTTTGAGGCTCGACCCTACCACTGCTTCGGCCTGTGATGCCAGTTGTCGTCGGCCGACGACTCCGACGACTCCGACGACGACGACGACGACGACGACGACGACAACGACGACGACGATGACAGCCACGACTCCGACGACGACGACGACGACGACGACGACGACGACAACTCCGATGACGATGACAACGACGACGACTCCGACGACTCCGACGACTCCGATGATGACCCCGACAACGACGACGACCCCATCGCTGCGATAAGATATGACCACCGCTGCGGACACAGTCCGGGCCTAGCTGAGACTAGGTGGGCGAGGCAGTGGTCACAGAAATGTAACGTGTCTGGAGCCGCAAAGGCTGAGATAGGACACGGGAAGGGGGAGCCGCAGCAGATGCAGCGGCACGGGTAAGAATAAAAATATGAAGAAGAAGAAGCTGATGATGAGGACGAAGAAGAATAATAATAAGACAAAAAGCAGAAGTCGAGGAAGAAAAAAGAGGAGGGGAGCGCGAGCATGCACAGAAGGGGCGAACGCCTCGGGAGAGAGGACCCTCGGGAGAGAGGGCCCGCAGAGAGGGAGAGCGCAAACTTACTGTCAGTTGACCGCGCGGTTCGCGTTCCGTGCTCCTGCTCTGCGTTTCCCGGCCGCGCCGTCCACGAGCGCAATATAGAAATATCAGATCTCAGTTGCGTTCGCGTTTCGTGTTTCGTGTTTTTTCGTTGGCTTTCATGGCTATGCCTTCCAAGAACGCGAACTGAAAGTCTTAGTTGCGCTCGTGTTCCGTGCACCGTGCTCCTGCTCTGGCTTTCCCGGCGGCGCCGTCCAGCAACGCAGAATCGAAGTCTCACGGTCACCTCTGCAAGCTCCACGGGTGGCCCTCTCGCTCGCGCACTCGATCGCTGGCGGGCGAGCGAGCCGGCGGGCGTGTCGACGACGACGAGTGCGAGCGGCGGCGTTCACAGCCGAGCGCTGCCGTCGAAGACCTTGGGCGGCCGTCGTTTCGTCGCCGTCGTCGCCGCTGCCGCCGCCGTCGTCTTCGCCCAGGCGCCGCCGCCGTCTCCGCGCCGCGTCGCCTCCGCCTCCGACTGCGACGTGCACTTCTCGGGGCGCGGAGACGGAAAGCTAGCGTGGCCTCCGATCGACAAGATTGGAGGCCACGACGAGAAGGGGGAGGAGGAACAGGAGGAGGAGGAGGAGGGGGGGGAGGAGGAGGCCCCAAGGAACGAGCGCAGCGCTTCCTACACGCGACCTGCTAGTGCTCCTGCCTCGGGCGGCGGTTCCAAGACGAGCCTGTCCTCCGTCAGGAGCTCCGGGTCGAATGCCCCGCAGCAGCCGCCGAGCGCCATCGCGTGGCACCCCACCCCCGCATTGACCAACACCGTCTTCAGGCCCCCAGGAGCGGAACCGACCTCCCGCCGACATTGGTCCCACAGGCCCCCAGGGAATTGAAACGTGGCTTCAAACACGGTGCCCCCGTGGCCTTGGGAGTTAGAATTACCACTCGACTGCTATCGGCCACGGGGGGCTGGCTCATATTCGGAGAGGGGCTGTCAGACACCAACCAGCCACCAGTGGAGGGGGGCAGGGCGTCAGCGCCCGCCGCCCCGAGAAGCACACCCCGACTCTCGTCGAGCTGTGGCTGCGCCAGGGGGGGGGGGGGGGCAGGGCAAGGGCCGCCAGAAAGACCACCATGTGGGCCTTGGCCCTCGCAGGTGGGGAACTGACGTTTGCCTGCCTGTAAAGCGGCCGTTGCATCCTGAACGTTGGCAGGGGCAAAGCAGCTTTCATCAGCCCATGGGTCTGGCCCATCTGGCCAGCCATCCACCTCGCAGTCGAAATCTGGGTCGATACTAGGGGACGGGGCCCGCGTGGCTCCTCCCTCGTTCTGGTGAAGCTTGCTTGGCTGCACACAGCCCCCGAACATTTCGCGAAACCTAGCAGCTCGATTTTCGGCGGCAGCCCTCTTTTCAGCCTCCAGACGAGCCCAACTGGTGGATGGGCCACCCATCCTTCTTTGCAGGCGACCGTCTGGGAGGCCTCTGGGGGGCCTCTTGGGCCGTCTTGGGCCGTCTTGGACTCTCTTGGGCCGTCTTGGAGGCCGTCTTGGACCATCTTGGGCGGACTTGGAGGCCATCTTGGGCCATCTTCGCGATTTGTTGAGGATGTCCCGAGCGAAGCGGCCGCTTCAGGGAGGAGTGTTCGTGGAGTTTGCGCTCCTGGGCAATCCTCCCGGTACCCCAGCGGGACGGGCCGAAACCCATTGGGAGAGTTCTTTTGGAAAAAGAACCAAAACCAAAACCGAGAGGGTCCAGCACGCTGGGCACCCTTGCGATGAATCGACAGGGGGCGGCGGATCGAAGACGCCTACGGCGAACCACCGCCGCCCCCCGCCTTTTTGGAAGCGCCTATGTGGCCGAACGTTGAGGCCAGACCTGCCAAGCCATCGGACCATGTTCCCCGAATCGGTTTGGAAAGCCTTGGGGGAACACGTGGGCATCTTGAAGGTCATCTTGGCCGTCTTGGAGGCCTCTTGGGCGATCTTTCGGCGATCTGTGGGGGCTCTTGGGCCGTCTCGGGCCGTCGGAAGGCCGAAAAGAAGGAAATGTCAAAATCCGTCAAAAACCTTAGGAACATCAATGTTTTTGGCCTCTTGTGGCCTTCCTGGAGGCCCTCTTGGGGGCCTCTTGGGCCGTCTTGGGCCAGCTTCGCGGCAACTTCGGCCATCTTGGTGGGTTCCTGGCACGTCTGACGCCGTCGGGAGCCGTCTTAGGGGGCCTTTCTTGGCCAACGGGGGACCCTCTCGGGGCGCTTCGGGGCCGTCTTGGAGGCCATCTTGGGCGTGTTGGAGGCCTCTTGGGCCGTCTTGGGGCCCTCTTGGAGCCATCCTGGAGGCCACTTGGGCCGTCATGGGGCCCTCTTGGGGGCCTCTTGGGCGATCTTGGGGCCCTCTTGGGCCGTCCTGAGCCGTCGGAATGCCGAGAAGAAGCAAATTCCAAAATCCTTCAAAAACCTAAGGAAAATCAATGATTTTGGCCTCTTCGGGCCCTCCTGGAGGACCTCTTGGAGGCCTCTTGGGCCGTTTGGGAGGGCTCTGGGGCGCCTCTTGGGTCGCCTTGGGCCGTCTTGGACACTCATGGGCCGTCTTGGAGGCCGTCTTGGACCATCTTGGGCGGACTTGGAGGCTATCTTGGGCCATCTTCGCGATTTCTTGAGGATGTCCCGAGCGAAACGGCCGTCTCAGGGAGGATTTTTCGTGGAGTTTGCGCTCCTGGGCAATCCTTCTGGGACCCCAGCGGGACGGGCCGAAACCCATTGGGAGAGTTCTTTTGGAAAAAACCCAAAACCAAAATCGAGAGGGTCCAGCACGCCAGGCACCCTTGCGATGAATCGACAGGGGGCGGCGGATCGAAGACGCCTGCGGCGAATCACCGCCGCCCCCTGCCTTTTTGGAAACGCCTATGTGGCTGAACGTTGTGGCCAGAGGCCTGCCAAGGTATCGGACCATGTGTTCCCCGAATCGGTTTGGAAAGTGTTCGGGGAACACGGTGGGGGAGGAGGAAGGAGAGGAGATGGAGGAAGAAGGAGAAGGGAGGAGGAGGCCTCTTTGGAGCCTCTAGGGCTACTCTAGGGTTTTATTGGGCCATCTTTGCGGCCTTGGAGGCATCTTGGGACTGTCTTGGAAGCCATTTTGGGGCTGTATTGGGGCTTCTTGGGGCCATCTTGGGAGGCCTCCTTGGCCTTCTTGTGCGATGGCGCTGAAATTTATCATTTGCACAAACTTGGTGGGACAACGGACTGCATTGCTTACTCAGTGACCAGAAAATAGCATGAGGAAATAATCGGAGCCAGTCGATGGAGGCAGTGTTGGGTGCATCTTGGGCGTTGTTGGAGGCGGAGCTTGACCAAGCCATCGGACCATGTATTCCCCGAGTCTCGCCTCGACACCTTCGGGGAACACTTGGGGGGAAAAGAGACGGAGAAGGAGAGGGGGGAAACAGCAGGATGGAACAGGAAATTGTTGAAAGTTTCTTGGGGCACTTTTGGGCTTTGGGTGCTTTGTTGGAACTTCCTTTGGACCTTTTGAATGCTTCTCGGGAGGCCTCCTTGGCCTTCTTGGGGACCTCTGGGGACTCTTTGGGGGAGTCTTTGGTCGTCTTAGAGCGTTCCTGGCCCATCTGACGCCGTCCGAGACCGTCTTTGAGGCCTCTCGGAGCCGACTTCAGGCCCTCATGGGCCGTGTCAGGGCGGTCTTCGAGGCAGTCTAGGCGTCTTGGAGGCCTCTTGGGTCGTCTTGAGGCCTTCTTTGGACGAACTGGAGGCATCTTGGACTCTCTCGGGCCGTCTTGGAGGCCATCTTGGACCATCTTGGGCGGACTTGGAGGCCATCTTGGAGGCCATCTTGAGCCGTCTTGGGGGATTTTTCTGGGATTGAGCTCCTGGAGCTCCCTTTCGGGTAGCCGGCGGGACGGGCCGAAGCGCCAGGGGGAGTTCTTCTGGAAAAAGAACCAATACCAAAAGCGGAAGGTCCGAAGATTTTGGCTCAAGGTTCCGAGGGGCCGTCGCCGGCCTCCTAGGGCTCCACTCGGGCGTCTCTCGTTCCTCTCATTTTTTGAGCTGTGCACATCTGCAGACGGCATGATGCGCCTGCGCACGTCTCACAGCGTCGGCGCGCTGCTCCTGCTGCTGGCAGCGCGCGGCGCCCCGAGTGCCGGGTCGCCGGCGAGCGGGACGCTGGCCCGCCCGAGGCTGGAGGCCTCGGCGAGCGGTCGCCCTCGCGAGCCGCAGGCCGAGTTCGGGAGGCGCCAGGCTACCAGCGGCGCGCAGTTGTTGCTCAAGCTCTTGGCGAGTGATGGGGCCGCATTCGACTATTTCGGACGATCGGTGGCCGTGAGCTCCGACGGGGCCCGCGTGGTGGTGGGGACCACCCACGACGACGACTAGGGCAGCAACTCTGGCTCCGTGCAGGTGTTCGACGGTACCACCGGCGCGAGGCTGCTCAAGCTCTTGGCGAGTGATGCGGACTTGAATGACTATTTCGGACGAGCGGTGGCCGTGAGCTCCGACGGGGCCCGCGTGGTGGTGGGGGCCTCCTGGGCCTCCTGGAGCTCTGGCTCCGTGCACGTGTTCGACGGTACCACCGGCGCGAGGCTGCTCAAGCTTGTGGCGAGTGATGGGGCCGCATTCGACTTTTTCGGAGTCTCGGTGGCCGTGAGCTCCGACGGGGCCCGCGTGGTGGTGGGGGCATACTATGATTTTTTTTTTTTTTTTTTTTTTTTTTTCTTTTTTTTTTTATTATTTTTTTCTATCTTTTTTTATTTTTTATTTTTTATTTTTATCTCTTTATATTGTATTTTTTATATTATTTTTGTATTTTTATTTTTTTTGTTTCTTTTTTTTATCATTTATTATTTTTTCTCTTTATTTTTATAGTTATTTATTATATTCTTTCTTTTTTTTTTTTTTTTTTTTTTTTTTTTTATTATTATCTTATGGTCTTGTTTTGATTCGATACTGTTTTTTATGACGGACGACCAGGGCAGGCAATTCTGGCTCCGGGCACGTGTTCGACAGGTAGCCACCGGCGCGAGGCTGCTCAAGCTTGTGGCGAGTGATGGGGCCGAGACAGACCTTTTCGGATTCTCGGTGGCCGTGACCTCCGACGGGGCCCGCGTGGTGGTGGGGGCCTACTATGACGACGACCAGGGCAGAAACTCTGGCTCCGTGCACGTGTTCGACGGCACCACCGGCGCGAGGCTGCTCAAGCTTGTGGCGAGTCATGGGGCCGAGGAAAAGCGTTTCGGACTCTCGGTGGCCGTGACCTCCGACGGGGACCGCGTGGTGGTGGGGGCCTACTATGACGACGACCAGGGCAGTAACTCTGGCTCCGTGCAGGTGTTCGACGGTACCACCGGCGCGAGGCTGCTCAAGCTTGTGGCGAGTGATGGGGCCGAGGAAGACCTTTTCGGACTCTCGGTGGCCGTGAGCTCCGACGGGGCCCGCGTGATGGTGGGGGGGGCCTACTATGACCACGACGACGACCAGGGCAGAAGCTCTGGCTCCGTGCAGGTGTTCGACGGTACCACCGGCGCGAGGCTGCTCAAGCTTGTGGCGAGTGATGGGGCCGCGGAACAGCGTTTCGGACGATCGGTGGCCGTGAGCTCCGACGGGGCCCGCGTGGTGGTGGGGGCCAGCAAGGCCGACAACGACGACGGCATCGAATCTGGCTCCGCGTACGTGTTCGACGGCACCATCGCCACCACCAGGACGGCCACGAGTTCCGCGACGTCAAGCACTACTACTGAGACGACCACCGCGACAACAACTGAGACGACCACCGCGACAACAACTGAGACGACCACCATCAAGACAACCACCGAGACGACCACCGCGACAACAACCTGAGACGACCACCATCAAGACAACCACCGAGACGACCACCGCGACGACCACCAAGACGGCCACGACGACCATTGATACGGGCACGAGTTCGGCCACATCAAACACCACAGCCACCACCGAGCCAGGGGAAGTAATTCAAATTGCAGTCTTGATCTTGGCTGGTGCCTGGATCTTGTTCTTGGGCTGCAGTGTCGCGCTGGGCTGCCTGGTGAGGCGCGGGCTTGTCAGGGGCCCAACACCCTAGCGCGGCATTCACAAAGCCAGGCACCCCTCTGATGAATCAATCGGGGGCGGCGGAAAACGCCTATGTGGCCGAGAGTTGGGCCAGAGCTCGGCCAAGCTATTGGGCCAGAGCGCGGCCTTCCGCATGAAGCCCTGGTCAGCTCCCCGCCAGGCGTTTTTCCGCAATCGGGGAAGCATGTGAGACCTTCTGAGAGTTATCGGTGAAACTTTCTACCAGTTTTGAAGCCCTGGTCAGCTTCCCGCCAGGCGTTTTTCCGCAATCGGGGAAGCACTCGAGACCTTCAGAGATTGGACTGGACTGGAAAAGGCCGCGCGTAGACGGCGCATCGGCAAAAGATTCGGCAATCCAGAATATACAGGGGGTTCCCTAATTACGGGCCCCCCTCGGGATGCCCAGGGATCACATCTTGGACCCCTGCGGGGGCGCTGTTGGAGCGCTCTTGGGCGCTATTAGGGTCGTTTTGGGAGCCATCTCGGGTCTCTATTTGGGATTTTTTCAGGTTTTCTTGGAGCCATCTTGAGGCCTCGGAAAGCCATCGGAAGCGAAAAGACGAGAAAACAACACAAACATTGATATTTTCACTCGTACTCGAGGGATATTGGGCTCTTGGAGGGTCTCCTTGGCAGGCTCCGTGGCTACTTGGAGCTGTCCTGGGGCGGTCTTCGGGCCTGTTGGAGCATCTTGAGAACCATCTTGAGGCATGTTGGGCTATCTTGGAGTCCCTGTTGGCGCCATTTTGGGCCATCTTGGACGCTCTCACCGCCCGCGCCCCCCCCCCATCCCCCGCCCAGGTCCAGGGGCGAGGGGGAGGGGGGGGGCAACCCTCCCCGAAGGGGAAGACGGGGAAAGATGGAAGAGGAAACTCGCCAGACCACCTACGCCCAGGATGGCTGGTGGGGGGGAACCATCCGTATACTTTGCTCAAGTGGCGACCATCTTTGGCCCGTAACTGCCCATCTGCCAAGGCGACCCATTATTGTATGTCCCGTCCGCTCGACCCGACCCGTCCCGCCCGTGAGGGTCCCCCCGCCCGACCCGACCCGTCCGCCCGCCCGCCGGACCCGTCCCGCCCGTTAGGGTACTCGCGTGCCAACTCGATGATGCATCATTCTTTAATGTCCCGCCCGCCCGACCGGACCCGACACGCCCTTCAGGGTCCGCCCGCCCGACCCGACCCGTCGCGCCCGTTAGGGTCCGCCCGAAAAGCCCTCACCGTCGTCCTCGTGGTTGGTGAGGCGTCCTGGCTGTCTCTTCTGCGTATATTTCTTCTCGCCCTGGCGCGGGCCCTCCCCCCGCCACAATCTGACTATTCCTCCGCCCGGGCGTCCGCCCGGGCACCCGGACACCCGGGCGCCGGCCCGGACACCCGGACACCCGGACACCCGGGCACCTGGATAGGGTCACGGGCATGTCGGGGATCAGATTAAGAATGATGAACATGGTTTTCTCATGGTTCTAGGCCGCTTGCGGGCCGTGCGGTGCTGAAGTTGAAAATGGTTCATGGTGGTTTTGAAAATGGCCGCGCGCGGGTTTCAAATAGTTTCGCGTCAAACTAGCAGCTTGGCGCGCCCGCCATTGGAAGGTATGATTACGCGCAACGCGGCCTTCGCTCAGGGGTGCCAGGGCAAGTGGCGCTTGATCCTCCTTCCCACTCTGCCCTGTAGTAGGCGGTACGAGCCAAGGGCGTTTGAGCCTTCTCCGTGCCTCTTCACATGCAGCCCGAGCTCGGCCCTTAAGCGCGCGGGTGTCTTTTGTTGGGCTAGTTGGAACTAGAGGTTGCGTCTCGAACCGAAAGAGCCAACATGTTTTGTCCCACCAATTACCGTTGCTACTGCACGCTGCTGGGGCCGCCGCCCACGAAGGCATCCCCAGGTTCGCGCCGAGTCCGTCACATGTGAAACGTGCTGCGTTTGCAGGCTGGCCCGCGCCGAGTCCGTGGCATGTGAAGGGTTTGACAACTCGGCGCCGCGCCGAGCAAGCCATCGTGCCCCGCCTACCCTCCTTATCGGCAGAAGCAGGGGCGCGTGCAAAAGGGCACTTGTTTAAGTTGTTGTAGTTTTCAAGTTTGTGCCTAGCAGCTCTGCGAAAGTACTGCAGCACGCGCCTGTGCAGTCCATCGTTGTGTGTGTTGGGTAATTCGTTATTTTCCCTCCCCGCTCTGCGGTCGCCGCCCTGGGCGGCCGAATGACGAGAAACTTTGCTCAAACTTGCGCCGCAGGATGTGGAGTGAGAAGATGTGGTACGATGCGGGATCGATTACACATGTCTGCGGTAACTGCATATGCAACAAGGGGACGATTTGGGGAGACTCGTGGCCCGTCAAAGGAGGGGGACCATGAGCAGGAGCAACTGCAACAGGCGTGCGTCTAGGCGCGCGTGGCCTGGCACTCTGCGTCAACGAATGGCACCGTGGGTGACTATAATGTGATTTAGCACCGGGGGGGGCAGCTTGCTCTTCACTGATTTGGTTGTCGTTTTTTTATGGTTTTTTTGTGTGTGTTCTCTTTTGCTGATTCTTTCTGTGCTTGTATTTCTCTTATTGTCTTGTGTTTCTTTTAAATTGCTTGTATTTTTTGGCTTTGGCATTGGCGGTGCGCGCCGCAGGCATCTGGATATCTGGACAAACCGCGGTTGCAGCTGCAGGAAAATCTTCCTGCCCCCGCACTTCCGCTGGCTCGCCAGCGAGACCCCCCTGCTTGTTTTGCGTGCTCGGTCGCGCCCGTGTTTCATGTTGCCCACAGCCACCTGGCACTCCATCTGAGAAATGGCCCCGGCCATGTGTCTCTGGAAAACTGTGTATGGGTCCTTGTTGGTGAACAGCCCCGGGATCGAGGCGTGCGCCAACTCCAAACCTCGCTTTTCGCACTCCGCGATCGCCTCTTCCTGCACCATCAAGCGGCGGGCCAACCGCTTCTCGTCGGGCACCGCGATCCGCTTGATGCCGCGCTTCTCGCACCTGTCCAGGATGGCGGCCACGCCCGGCCTGGACAGGAACGGCGTTGAACCTGGGGGAGCAAAAAAAAATCGACGACAAATTCGGCGCACGATTTTGCAGTACTTCGCCGCGGGGGCGGTGGAAACATGAAGGCGGGGGGGGGGGGCGCTTGCTGTAGCAATTGCGTTGCGTAGCGTCTGGCACGCTAACAAATCCAGGGTTTCTTGCCGATGGGCGATGTTACCTTCGGAAGAGGACGCGACGCGCCGCATTCCTCATCCAATGCCCTTGCGGTGTGTGGGGGCGTTGTGGCCCCGCCGTCCTGGGGCGTTCTTCAAGACGAGCGTTTCCTGGGCGGTGGGGGGGCGCCCCTGGCCGCCTTCGTTATCTGTGCCTTCTGCCGCGGCACGCTGGCGCCACCCACGTTCGTCATCGTCGACGCGCGTGTCGTGGCAGCCGCCTTCATCTTGGCAGGCATGGCGCGGGCGCCAGAAAACGAAACAAACATATGTTGCGCGGTGCCCGAACGCCGCAGGCGCGGCAGATAGGAGAGGGAAGGAGGAGCAGGAGCAGGAACAGGAGCAGGAGGAATACAATTAGGCTGTGGATGGGGACGCGGGGGAAGGGGGGAATGGGGCGAGGAGGGGGGCGAGGAGGAAAATTGGGGGAGGGGGCAGCGAGGAGGAAGGCGGACGCGCGAGGGGGGGCGCGGCCCCCGCCGAGGCTTGAAAACGCTAGAGGGCGGCAGGGGCAACGCCGGCGACGGCGCCGACGAGGGTTGGGGCGGAGACAGAAGGGCGCGCCGGAAGTCGGTCCTGGACCGACTTCCGACGCGGGCCCGCGCCAGAAGTCAGTCCTGGACCGACTTCCGACGCGGGCCCGCGTCGGAAGTGGGTCCAGGACCGACTTCCGACGCGGGCCCGCGCCAGAAGTCAGTCCTGGACCGACTTCCGACGCGGGCCCGCGCCAGAAGTCAGTCCTGGACCGACTTCTGGCACGGCCTGGCGGCCGGCGCCAGAAGTTGGCCGACGGTCCGTGGGGGCCGTTCGAAGGGGGGGCTCTTGCGCTGGCAGGAGCAAGCGGCAGGTCGGCGGCAGTCGGCGGGAGTAGGCGGGGCCCGCCGGCTGAGGGCCCGCCAGAGCTGGCGGAGAGGCGGACGCTCTTGCCAACAGACGTTGGCGGGAGGTCGGCGGCAGCCGGCGGAAGTACGTGCAGCTTGCGGCCGACGGCCCGCAGGAGGCCGCGGAAGCACGTGCAGCCTACGGGCGACGGCCCAGGGGAGGTTCGTGTCGCCCGACAGAAGTCACAAATAGATTGCGGCGGACTGACAGCGGGGGCCGGCGGGGATCCTTGGGGGGCCCGTGGCAACCGGAGGAAGTAAGCGTGGACCACCCAACTGTAGCCATTCGTTGCTTTTTCGGAGCTCAAGCAGCGCGGGGGCAGCTTTTTCTGGACACGCTATCATGGACGCGGCACCCCCCCCACCGTCCAGGAAACGCTCGTCTTGAAGAACGTCCCAGGACGGCGGGGCCACAACGCCCCCACACACCGCAGGGGCATTGGATGAGGAATGTGGCGCGTCGCGTCCTCTTCCGAAGGTAACATCGCCCATCGGCGCGAAACCCTGTATTTGTTAGCGTGCCAGACGCTACGCAACGCAATTGCTACAGCAAGCGCCCCCCCCGCCTTCGTGTTTCCACTGCCCCCGCGGCGAATAACTGCAAAATCGCACGCCGAATTTGTCGTCGATTTTTTTTTTGCTTCCCCAGGTTCAACGCCGTTCCTGTCCAGGCCGGGCGTGGCCGCCTTCGCGGACAGGTGCGAGAAGCGCGGCATCGAGCGGATCGTGGTGCCCGACGAGAAGCGGTTGGTCCGCCGCTTGATGGCGCAGGAAGAGGCGATCGCGGAGTGCGAAAAGCGAGGTTTGGAGTTGGTGCACGCCTCGATCCCGGGGCTGTTCACCAACAAGGACCCATGCACAGTTTTCCAGAGACACATGGCCGGGGCCATTTCTCAGATGGAGTGCCAGGTGGCTGTGGGCAACATGAAACACGGGCGCGACCGAGCACGCAAAACAAGCAGGGAGGTCTCGCTGGCGAACGAGCGGAAGTGCGGGGGCAGGAAGATTTTCCTGCAGCTGCAACCGCGGTTTGTCCAGATATCCAGATGCCTGCGGCGCGCACCGCCAATGCCAAAGCAGCTCCCCCCCCCCCGGTCGCCCATAATCATTATAGTCACCACGGTTTTTCTTTGGCGCGGTGCCGGGGCCACGCGCGCCTAGACGCACGCCTGTTGCAGTTGCCCCTGCTCATGGTCCTCCTCCTTTGACGGGCCACGAGTCTCCCCAAATCGTCCCCTTGTTGCATGTGCAGTTACCGCAGACATGTGTAATCGATCCCGCATCGTACCATATCTTCTCACTCCACATCCTGCGGCGCAAGTTTGAGCAAAGTTTCTCGTCATTCGGCCGCCCAGGGCGGCGACCTCAGAGCGGGGAGGGAAAATAACGAATTACCCAACACACACACAACGATGGACTGCACAGGCGCGCGCTGCAGTAGTTTCGCGGAGCTGCTAGGCACAAACTTGAAAAAAATACAACAACTTAAACAAGTGCCCTGTTGCACGCGCCCCTGCTTCTGCCGATAAGGAGGGTAGGGGGGGCACGATAGCTTGCTCGGCGCGGCGCCCCGAGTCCCGCCGGCGCCGAGTTGTCAAACACTTCACATGCCGAGGACTCGACGCGGGCCAGGCCTGCAAACGCAGCACGTTCACATGTGACGGACTCGGCGCGAACCTGGGGGTGTATTCGCGGGCGGCGGGGCCCCAGCAGTAGTGCAGTGGCAAAACGGTTAATTGGGTGGGGCAAAACATTAGTTGGGCTTTTTTTTTTTTTTTTTTTTCCGGCGTTTTTTTTTGTTTTTTTTTTCTCTTTTTTTTTTTTTTTTTTTTTTTTTTTGTTTTTTTTTCTTTTCGCTGTTTTTTTTTTTTTTTTGTTTTTTGTTGTGTTTCTTCTTGTTTTTTTGGTTGTTTTCTTTTTTTTTTTATTTTTCTTTCGGTTATGCGAGGAAGCAACACTCTTGTTTTTTTCTCTTTTTTTCTTTTTTTTTTTTTTTTTCTAGTTCAAATAGCCCAACAAAGACACCCGCGCGCTTAAAGGCCAAGCTCGGGCTGCATGTGAAGAGGCACGGAGAAGGCTCAAACGCCCTTGGCTCGTACCGCCTACTGCAGGGCAGAGTGGGAAGGAGGATCAAGCGCCACTTGCCCTGGCACCCCTGAGCGAAGGCCGCGTTGCGCGTAATCATACCTTCCAACGGCGGGCGCGCCAAGCTGCTAGTTTGACACCGAAACTATTTTAAACGCGCGCGCGGCCATTTTCGAAACCACCATGAAGCATTTTCAACTTCAGCACCGCGCGGCCCGCAAGCGGCCTAGAACCATGAGAAAACCATTTTCGTCATTCTTAATCTGATCCCCGACATGCCCGTGACCCTATCCACGGGCACCCGGGCACCCGGGCACCCGGCACCCGGACGCCCGGACACCCGGACACCCGGACACCCGGACGCCCGGACGCCCGGGCACCCGGACACCCGGGCACCCGGGCACCCGGACGCCCGGGCGCCCGGATCCGACGCCCGGACGCCCGGACACCCGGACACCCGGACACCCGGACACCCGGACACCCGGACACCCGGACACCCCGGCACCCGGACGCCCGGGCACCCGGACGATCGGACGCCCGGGCACCCGGACGCCCGGACGCGCGGACACCCGGACGCCGCGCGCCCGGACGCCCGGACGCCCGGCCACCCGCGCACCCGGGCACCCAGGCACCCGGGCACCCGGGCACCCGGACACCCGGACACCCGGACACCCGGACGCCCGGACGCCCGGGCACCGGACACCCGGACACATGACACCCGGACATCTGGGCACCCAGGACGCCCGGGACGCCGGCCGCCCGGCGCCCGGAAACCCGGGACACCCGGACACCCGGGACACCGGGACAAACCCCCCGGGGCCGGCACCCGGACACCCGGACGGCCGGACACCGGGACACCCGGACACCCGGACGCCCGGACGCCCGGGCACCCGGACACCCGGACACCCGGACACCCGGGCACCCGGACGCCCGGACGCCCGGACGCCCGGGCGCCCAGACACCTGGACACCCGGACACCCGGATCCGCCCGGACACCCTGGCACCCGGACGCCCGGGCACCCGGACGCTCGGACGCCCGGGCACCCGGACGCCCGGACGCGCGGACACCCGGACGCCCGGACGCCCGGGCGCCCGGACACCCACGCACCCGGGCACCGGGGCACCCGCGGGCACCCGGGCACCCGGACACCCGGACACCCAGACACCCGGACGCCCGGACGCCGGGCAACCGGACACCAGGGGACACCTGGGACACACGGGCCACCCGGACGCCCGGGATGACCGGGCGCCCGGGCGCCCGGGAGCCCGGACACCCGACATCGGACACCCAAGGCCGGGCACCGGACGCCCGAGCACCCGCCCTCTGGACGCCCGGACCTCCCCAGTACACCCGGACACCCGACACCCTCGCGACGCCCGGGCGCCCGGGCACCGGCACCCGGGCACCCTGGACACCCGGGCACCGGACGACCGGACGCCGGGCGCCTGGACGCCGGACACCCCGGACACCCGATGGATGCCGGACACTCGGACACCCCGGCACCCGCGCCGGACGCCCGGACGCCCGGACACCCGGACTCCCGGACACCCGGACACTTGGACACCCGGACACCCGGACACCCGGACACCCCAGCGCCCGGACACCCGGGCACCCGGGCGCTCGGACGCCCGGGCACCCGGACGCCCGGACGCGCGGACACCCGGACGCCCGGGCGCCCGGACGCCCGGACACCCACGCGCCCGGGCACCCGGGCACCCGGGCACCCACCCAGAGATCGTATGACACGATCTAGTCGTGTCCCCCTCATAAGAGCGAACAAGTATCGATTCACGCACAGATGATGTCATTCTTTTCGGTAGAAACATGAACCGTGTCACTTTGTATGTTACAAACGTTATGACGTCAAAATTGTCGGTTACACATGAAATCCACAATTGCACCATTGCTGCGCTGCTTGTGTTGTTGTTGCATTGCTTTGCCTTTATCGCCCACCCGCCCGTCAACAGACGCTCTGGTTCGCAACCGAAGTGCCCGACGTTCACCAGCGACAACAAAAAAACGACGATGATGATGATGATGAGTAGGAGGAGGTAGGTATAACAGGATTGCGTGACTATAAGTTCAGGACGATGATCGGGAGAAGGCGGAGGAAGAGGAGGAGGAGGAGGAGGAGGAGGAGGAGGAGGAAGGAGGAGGAGGAGGAAGGAGGAGGAGGAGGAGGAGGAGGGGGAGGAGGAGCCCCGACCGCCGCGCGCGCGATTGCTTGCACCGCGCGCGCGCTCTGCAGGGGGGGCGGGTTGAGGGGGGGAGAGGGGGTGGCACGGACAGGGAGGGCGAGATAGGGAGAGAGAAAGAGAGAGGGATTGAGGGAGAGAGAGAGAGAAGGAAAGAGAAAGAGGGGGAGAGCGACAGAGAGAGAGAGGGATGACGGGAGGGAGGGGAGGAGGGAGGGACGGAGGGATAGACGGTAAGAAAAATGGAAGGGGGAAATGAGGAAGGGCGGGAGAGGAGGGACGATAACGAAAGGTGGGTACATGAGGAGAGTACTCGTCCTCCCACCTCACCATCATGTTCCTCCTCCTCCTCCTCCTGCTCCTCCTTCTCCTCCTCATCCTTCTCCTCCTCCGCCTCCTCCTCATCCGTCTCCTCCTCTTCCTCGCAGCCATTTCGGCTGGATCATATGAGAAGGCACGATTGGAAGCCGACGTGGGAGCATATCCCACCCAGGTGGCACACTGAGACCACTATCGGGCGCGCCCTCATGGCGTTTCAGGAGCAGCAGATGAAGCAGCTCATGGAGCTGGTTCAGAAGCAGGCGGCTGAGAACGCTGCCCTGTCGCGCCAGATTGAGATGATGAGCGCAGCCAGGGCCGACAGTGCGACGCTTCCTGATTCGGCGCCCGAGGCAATGGCACCAGCAGTTCACGCAGCCGAGGCGGAGCCGCCCACAGCACCGACAGTCCCCGCGCGGGACCCCGAGCCCACGGCCGCGGCAGTTCCCGCCATGCCAAGCTATGACGACGTGAATCGGATGCATGAGCCTCGCAGTTTGGGAGATGACGCACAGGGCGCGTGGCGGTCAGATTCCGACTCTGTGCCAATTGCTGCTGAGACGGTTCCAGGAACGCCGCTGGTGCAGCCTCCAGTCAGGCCCCAGGCGCCGCCGACGGTCATCAACCCTGAAGTCGTCGATGCGTTGAAGCGTTCAGACGCCGAGGATAGTCAGCAGTGGGCGACGTTGTCAGAGAATGAGATTGGTGAGCTGTTGTTCCCAGACGGCGTGCCCACTGAGAGCGGCGCCGTCCACAGCGCCCCGAACAACACTTCCGACGACGAGGAGATCAAGGAAGCCAAGAAGGTGTCGGAGGTCCTTTCGCAGCAGCCCCGTGACGACGATCTGGACGCAGGCATGGAGGCATCGAAGCAGCAGCAACTAATCGACAAGGCGAGGCGGGAGCAGCACGAGAAGGAGCAGGTCGCCGCCGAGGCTGCCATCGTGTCGACGACGATCGAGCTGTCGAAGACTACGGCGCCGCCTGCGATGTGCGCCGACGGGGGCCCGACTGCGGCAGCGTCTGGCGGGCATGGGCGAGTCATGGCGCAGGCGCCCAGCGTGCCGACCACGCCGCAGAGCCAGCAGCCAAGCAGTGCAGCGCAGTCCAAGGACAGCGCGGAGCTCGAATCGGGGGGGTGACGACGCCCCACGTTTTCGTTTCAGCTATAGGTGTATACTATACACCGTAGCTGTGTATGTAATTTGCCATCCCATTCCCAGGGCGGCGGCCGCGACGTGGGCTTGCTCGACACGCGCAGCGCCGCCATCGGCGCAGAGGACTAGGCGGTAAAACACACCATCCCAGCCACCAGACATCACATGTGTAATCACACGCGTGTGAATTCACATGTGATTTCATTCTGGCGTGGGAGGTACATGAGGAGGAAGAGGAGGACCGAGGAGAAGGCTGAGTAGGAGGAGGGGTGGGGATATGAGGGGGGGGGGGGGGGGGGGGGGGGGGGGGAGGAGAGGGGCCCGATGAGGAGGAGGCGGCGGAGGAGGAGGATGAGGAGGCTGAGGAGGAGGAACGGAGGAGGAGGTGGATGAGGAGGAGGAGGAGGAGACGGAGGAGGAGGAGGAGACGGATGCGGAGGATGAGGATGATGCGGATGATGAGGATGAGGATGAGGATACCGATTCGCCCAGGAGCTCGAGGCCCCGCTCAAGCAGCCGCGCCAGTCGGCGCAGGAGGTGCACGCCAAGATGGACAAGCTCAAGGAGCTTGGGCACTCGTCGTCGTCCTCCTCCTCCTCCTCCACCTCCTCCACCTCAAACGCTCAAACGCTTAAAGCCCAGGTCGACCAGAGGCCCTACCTGAACAAAAACAGAACCTCACCAGTTTGGCCGCCTGGCATCCTGCAGCGCCAGGAGCAACCGAGGAGGGCTCCAAAACATTGCCAAGGGGTTCGGGGGCGGACAAGGAGGGCTCCAAAACATTGCCAAGGGGCCAGGGGGCGGAGATCTTCTGTCCTGAGCTCCCTGGGAGAATGCCCCTCTTAATTTTGGAAAGGTCCTTGAGGGGGCTGGGCGAACCTCCTCCACCTCCTCCTCTTCCTCATCCTCGTCCTCGTCCTCGTCGTCATCCTCGACCCTCGCCATCTTCATGCCCATCCTGTCCGTGCGCAATTTGTTCGAGCGGGAGCGGGTGCATCGGGGCGCTGCGCTTTGGGGGCAGCGCGGCGATGTCCGACGACGGGGGCGACGAGGTGGACGTGAAGCTGCTCGCTGCTGTGTGGGGCCTTCAGGTCGACAAGGCGCGCGCGCGTGCAAACGTGCTCGCAACCTCCTCCTCCTCCTCCTCCTCCTCCTACTCCTCCTGCCTCCTTTTTCTCCTCCTCCTCCTCCTCCTCCTCCCCCGGCCTCCTCCTACTCCTCCTCCTCCTCACCTCACCCTTCCTCCTCATCTCCTCCTCCTCCTCCTCCTCATCATCAGCATCATCATCATCATCGTCATCACCCCGCCACTCATCCTAGGCCTCCTCCCCCTCATCCTTCTCCTCCTCCTCCTCCTCCTCCTCCTCCTCCTCATCCTCCACGCCTCGTAGAACCTCATCCTCATCTTCCTCCGCCTCCGCCTCATCCTCCGTCTCCTCCTCCTCCTCATCCTCCTGGCCCTCATCCGTCTCATCCTGCTCGTCCCGCTACCCCGTCTGATCTGACTCCTCCTCGTCCTCGTCCTCGTCCTCGTCCTCGTCCTGCTCGTCCTCCTATGTATTCCTCATCGTCCTCGTAGTTGTCCTCGCCGTCGCCCTTATCCTCAGCCCCGCCCGCCCAGGCAGATTCCATCTCGTACAGCGTGGACAAGCTGCACAAATCAACGTTCAGCAGGGCCCTGCTTTTGAGGAACAAAGCGTTCCTAGTGGCGACGCGGAAGGTGGTAAAAACGCTCGTCCACAAGACTGCGAAGGTCAGTCGGCACGGAACGCCACCGTGTGAAATCACACGCGCGTTCACACGCGCGTGAGTTCACATGTGATTTAAACTGTTACTCCAGATTTCATAATAAAGTGAGAGGGGGGTTCATTTCGGGAGGGGGTCTCTTCCAGGCTATCTTGGAGGGCCTGATGGGTCTGGGGACGATGGTTTGGAGGGTTCTCCCACGGGGGAGGTCTGAAATGGCATGCCCTGGAGGGTCCATGCCCCCTCCCTTTTATTAGGAAATCTGGAGTACCCTCCTCATTATCCATCTCACCATCCTCATCCTTCTCCTCCACTTGTGGCTGGTAAATTGTGTATCCACCGAAGGCTGCGCGGGAGCTCGTGGCCGATCATAAGGAGCACCTGTGGCGCCTGGGGTCGGAGCGGGACAACTGGGTGGAGGACCAGGCTTGGCAGGTGCGCGCGATGTTGAAGCACATTCGGCCGGCGCTTCGCCCTGACAGGCCCGAGGGAGGAGGAGGCGGAATAGGAGGTGGAGGAGGATGAGGATAAGGAGAAGGAGGATGAGGAGGATAAGGAGGAGGCGGAGGAGGAAGAGGATGAGGATGATGATGATGATGATGAGGAGGAGGAGGAGGCGGAGGAGAAGAAGGAGTAGGATGAGGAGGAGGATGAGAAGGATAAGGAGAGGATGACGATGACGATGACGATGGCGAGGACGACGACGACGAGCAGGAGGAGGGAGAGGAGGATGAGGATGAGGCGGAGGATGGGGAGGAGGAGGAAGAGGAGGAGGAAGATAATGAGGACGAGGACGAGGACGAGGTTGACGACGACGACAACGCCGACGCCGACGCCGACTCCGACGACGACGACGCCCAGGCCCAAGAAGTGGGCGGCGAAGGCGTTCGCCGACGGCGGGGTCGAGTCCGTCGAGGGGGACGACGATATCGGCGACGGCGGCTGCGACGAGGAGGGCTGCTGCGACGAGGAGGGTGACACCGACAGCACGCCTGTCAAGGTGTCGCCGAAGGAGACTAGGGACTGACCAATGGAGGATGAGGATGGGAGGAGGACGAGGACGGGATGAGGAGGTTGAGGAGGAACGGGAGGAAACGAACACGGAGGCTGGGGAGGGAGGCAAGGACGATGACGGGATGAGGATGTTGAGGAGGAAATGGAGGAAACGAACAAGGACGAGGTCGGAAAATCATGTTTGCCCACGGCTTTCCCTGGAGGAGAGCCGCCGCGGGCAGCCGCGCGCTGGCGCGCTCGAGCCCCTCGCCACGCAGGATGGCTGGGCGCTCGGCTACGACGCCGAGATGGAGGCGCTGACAGCATCGCTCA
The DNA here is from genome assembly GCA_963575745.1 of Prorocentrum cordatum. Taxonomy (NCBI): domain Eukaryota; class Dinophyceae; order Prorocentrales; family Prorocentraceae; genus Prorocentrum; species Prorocentrum cordatum. Next base: position 33,140 of record CAUYUJ010005729.1, on the reverse strand, counting down.
ACATCCTCCCATGACCACGGCGACGACGACAACGGCGTCGTCGTCGTTGTCGTCGCGGTCATTGGAGGGTGTCGGGCGATGTCGTGATCAGGCAGGGTGGCGCTACAAGACGAATGGCAAGCCCTTGCCCGAGTTCCAGAAGGTCAAGACCGTGGACGGGAAGCTCGTGGCGACATGGCCTGCCGACGGGTACGCGTTCACCATTCCGAACATCGAAGTGCCAGTGAGTCGCGGCAAGGCAACGACAGGAGACGGCGTGGTAGGCAAGTGGCCGTACGAGGGTGAAGACGGAGGCGATGTCAAGGTCAGCATCGCGAAGCACAGGGTGAAGGGCGAGCGGTTGACGATCACGCTCAAGAACAAGCAGATCATCGAGCTGAAGAACTACAAGCCCGAATGCTTCATCATGGCGAAGGCGCAGATCAGCGAGTGGGCGGCCGCGTTCGCGGCCCTGAAGAAGGACAAGCCCGCGATCGAGGTGCTGAAGCGAGAGTTCTTGTGGGAGCACGGTAGCGAGTCCTGCAGAGTGAAGGCGCAGGCAGCGGCAAAGGGCAAGGCATCGCAGCCGAAGGGCAAGGCAAAAGCGAAGGCGAAGGGACAACCGAAGGCGAAGGCGAAAGCACAGGGACGAGCGAAGGTGAAGCCACCAGTCGATGACGACCAGATCAGTGAGGACGGCAATGGTGATGATGACGATGCTAAGAAAAAGGTGGTGTCGGACGGATCCGAAGAAGATGAGGACGAGGCAGAGGAGGACGAGGAAGAAGAGAAATCCGAGGACGAGGCTGAAGTCCAGGAATCACATGATGACGACGCTGGTGCTGGTGAGACGGACGGACCGACAGCCCAGAAGCCAGCCGCCAGCAAAGTTATGAAGCGACCTGCTGCCGCGAGTCATGCCGATGCGCCACCGCCCAAGCAGTCGAAGCAGGAGATGGAGGTGACGCCTGAGACGCCCAAGTCCAAGGGCATCGAGATGACGGAGGTCAACGCGAGCATCGCGAGGACGGCCCCGACCAAGAGCGACGCCATGATCGCGAAGGCCCTCGCCGAGAACACCGCGTCGCAGCGCATGGTCGACGAGCTGAAGCACGGCCCGACGAAGGGCCAGTCGAGCTTCTTCGACGAGGCGGTCTCCGACGACCCGTTCTGATTTCAGGTGGTTGACACGCGCCAGCCCGCACCAGGGGTGGGATTAATGCGTGTGAAGGGGAAAAGGAGGAGGGGGTGAGTAGGATGAGGAGGATGAGGATGAGGAGGAGGAGGATGAGGAGGAGGGGGAGGTGGATGAGGAGGATGAGGGGGAGGAGGGGACGGCGGCGGATGATGAGGAGGAGGATGAGGAGGATGAGGAGGAGAACGATACGGAGGAGGAGGCGAGTGCAGATCAAGCTGTCGAGGAGGAGGAGTAAGATCATGTATGGATGAATATGAATATGACGATACTGGATGCGGGGGTATGCTGGTAGACGGGGAAGCGAGTGGGCGTGTGAAATCACATGTGAAAACATACGCGTGTGATTTCACATGTGATCGCGAACCTGGGGGGCTGGCTCTGGAACCCCTCCACCGATAAAACTGCACTCGTGGCACCTCGGGGTTGAGAGCTCGTGTGTGTTATACTGCCAGCCCCTCCCCACTGGTGGCGCCGATGCACCGCGTGCCCATCCCCTCTGGAGCTTGTGCAGTGTAAATTGAGGGGGCGGCGCCACCTACGCGTTCCTCTACCCCGCCGCTCGTCCACACGTCCCTCCATGCATCCATTCCGCCATCGCTCTCACACTTATCAGTCCGTCCACCCCTCAATCGTTCTCCACCTCTCAGCCCCACCCCCTCCGTCGGGGCTCATCCCTCTATCCCTGTGTCCCCAACCCTCAGCTCAACCCCCGTCGAGCGCCCCGCTCGCGCCTCTCCGCTCCAGGCGTAGGATGAGGATGAGGAGGAGGAGGAGGATGAGGAGGAAGAGGATGAGGAGGATGGAACGGAGGCTGAAGACGAGGAGGAGGATGATGATGATGATGAGGATGAACAGGATGACGAGGAGGATGAGGACGATACGGATGAGGATGCGAGAGCGGATCAAGATGTCGAGGGGGAGGATTAAGATCATGGGTGGATGAAGATGCATATGGCGATATTGGATGCGGGAGTAGGCTGGTAGACGGGGAAACGAGTTGGCGTGTGAAATCACATGTGACATCACACGCGTGTGATTTCACATGTGATCGCGAATCTGGGGGGCTGGCTCTGGAACCCCTCCACCAATAAAACTGCACTCATGGCACCTCGGGGTTGAGAGCTCGTGCGTGCTATACTGCCAGCCCCTCCCCACTGGTGGTGCCGATGCACCACGTGCCCATCCCCTCTGGAGTTTGTGCAGTGTAAATTGAGGGGGCGGTGCCACCTACGCGTTCCTCTACCCCGCAGCTCGTCAGCACGTCCCTCCATACCTCCCTTTCTCCATCGGTCTCACACTTACAATTCCGTCCACTCCTCAATCGTTCTCCACCTCTCAACCCCGCCCCATCCGTCGGGACCCATCCCTATATCCCCGTGTCCCCAACCCTCAGCTCCACCCCCGTCGAGCGACCCGATCGCGCCTCTCCGCTCCAGGAGTACCTTCCCAGTGCGACCAACAACACCGAGCCCAACGAAATGATGGTCATGGATCATTTGACAACGCTGTTCGAATCGCCCGTGTTCCGTGATATGCTTCAACAGAAAGGTTTCTCCGACCTCAACAATGAGATGGCTGAGTTGTCCAAGGACATAGACCCCCGCGGGCACCTCAAAGACCCCGAGAAGTGGGGCGTCGGCATCCTCGCAGGTGATGCGCCAGCCGCAGGTGACGATTCCAGAGATGTGCCCAGGCGTAGGAAAGCAGGCAAGTTGGATGTCGACGCAGAGGCTAAATTTTGGCAGGACGTGGCCGACGGGGGTTGGAACATCCCCACGGATACGAGATTGAGTGCTGTTGCAGGCCGCTGGGAACGAGCTTGCCAGGAGGACCCCGCCTTGAAGGAGAAATGCGACAAGATTACGGGCGAGAACGTCCGCAGCCGCAAGCACACGTTCAGGCAGGAGTGGGCGAGATTGGAGCTCAAGAAGGCGCAGGCACTCAGGGGCGACGACGACGACGACGACGACGATGACGACGGACGACGGACGACGGACGACGACGACGGACGAGGACGACGACGACGACGACGACGACGACGACGACGACGACGGACGACGGACGACGGACGACGGACGACGGACGACGCCGACGACGGCGGCCCGCAGGCCGACAAGTCCAGGACGACGACCTACAAGACCCAGGACTTCAGCAACGGCGTCTTCCTGCCGCTGATGAGAATTGCCCACCTCGAAGGTGGGGGCAAGCTGGGGTTCATCCAGGACCCGTGCTTTTCATATCTCAGCTGGGAGGGGTGGCGGTGTAAGCAATCGCCCTCATCCACAACCGCCCCCTCCTTACTGCCCATCCTCCTGGCCGACCTCGTTTCATCATCAACTACGTCTCGTCCCCCTCAGCCTCCTCCTCGTTCAACTCCCACCCATCCCCCGCCATCTAGTCATTCAGGGGCCGAGTTAATCCGCACGCACAGTCGGTGTGCTCAGGACTATTGATGATGATGCCGATTAGGTTGCCCTCCTCACGATGTATACCAGGTTCGTCGCGCAAGCGTGTGTGTATATACTAACGCATATCTCCAGGCAGTGAAGTATTTTTCAAAATGTATGTTGCTGGGGCCGCCCTGGGTCATATTCGATCCGATGACGGAGTGTCTCAAAGTATTGTACGTCACGCGCGTGGGCTTCTTAGCTGCATCGGGTGTCCGCCCAACCGTGCGGCCGACAGATCGGAGTCGGTCGGTCGACGGGATCGGCCGACGAAGTGGGACTGGGATTGGGATTGTGGGATGGAAGAGGAGGAGGGGGATGATGGATGATGATGGTGAGGATTAGGGGAAGACGGACGTGCTGAGAAGGATGTGGAGCGCATGTAAACTATGGATTGTGTATCGACCGAGGGATTCAACAAGTGCTTCGAGGAGGCCTGGAGCACCCATGTCAAGTGGTCGAACGACGATACTACGAGCATCGGGAACCCGCGTGAGCGGGCTGACGCCGACGACGGCACGGCTGGTGCAGCTGTCAAACCTAGCGGCTCTGGCGATTGGTGGCACCGCTGACGCGACGGGCGTCGCTGAGGGCACTGGCAGCGCTGGCAGCGCTGGCGCCGACGGGGCGGGCAAGTCCACCAAGAGGCGCAAGACGGTCAAAGGCGCCCAGGATGGGCAGTCCGCCCAGGAGCCGACACACGCCGATGACAAGCAGAACGAGCGGCCTGTTCTGACGGAGCAGGCCAAGCTGGCCCTGAAAAAGCAGAAGGAGCTGATCGGGGTGGCCAAGGACAACGCCTTGCTCTACAAGGCGGTGGCGACCAGGGGGCGGGACATCGTGTTCTCCGTGGAGAACAACTGTGACGGCTGGAAATGGGCAGCTACGGACTCCGACTACATCGAGATGAAGCCCGCCGTCGAGGAGCTCTCCAGCAAGGTGCTCAGGCACAAAGTGCTGGCGGCTGCGCGCAACACCGAGTGGGGCAAGCTCAAGGGCGTTCTCGGCGATAAGGACGCCGTCGTCGTCGTAGTCGTCGTCGTCGTCGTCGTCGGCCTCGTCGCTGTCGTCGGCCTCGTCGCTGTCGTCGTCGCCGCCGCCGCCGCCACCGTCGTCGTTGTCGTCGTCGTCGCCGTCGTCGTCGTCGTCGCCGTCGTCGTTGTCGTCGTCGTCGTCGTCGTCGTCGCCGTCGTCGTCGTCGCCGTCGTCCGTCGTCCGTCGTCCGTCGTCCGTTGTCGTCGTCGTCGCCGCCGCCGTCGTCGTCGTCGCCGCCGTCGCCATCGTCGTAGTCGTCGTCGTCGTCGTCGTCGTCGTAGTCGTCGTCGTCGTCGTCGTCGTCGTCGTCGTCGTCGTCGTCGTTGTAGTCGTCGTCGTCGTCGTCGTTCGTCGCGTCGTCGTCGTCGTCGTCGTCCGTCGTCGTCGTCGTCGTCGTCCGTCGTCCGTCGTCCGTCGTCTGTCGTCCGTCGTCCGTCGTCGTCGTCGTCGTCGTCGTCGTCGTCGTCCGTCGTCCGTCGTCCGTCGTCCGTCGTCCGTCGTCGTCGTCGTCGTCGTCGTCGTCGTCGCCGTCGTCGCCACCGCCGCCGCCGCCGCCGCCGTCGTCGTCGTCGTCGTCGTCGTCGTCGTCGTCGTCGTCGTCGTCCCGCGAAGGACTACGCGACGGCCATCGACCTTCTCAACGGCCTCGGCGCCGAGCTGAAGCCGATCAACGCGCTGCAGGTCCGCCTGCAGGAGATGCACAGGCTGAAGACGGGCAAGGTCGGTGGCGCGGTCGAGGACGACGGTGCGACGCCGAGGGCGAAGCGCGTCAAGCGGGGCGCTGCGTGAGCCTCGCCCCTGTCGCTCAGGATGAGGAGGAGATGGAGGAACACGACGAAGAGGATGATGAGGGATGCGGAGGGAGGAGGAGGATGAGGAGGAGGAGGAGGAGGAGGAGGAGGAGGAGGATGAGGAGGAGGAGGATGAGGAGGAGGAGGAGGAGGAGGAGGAGGACAGAGGGAGACAGAGGGAGACAGAGGGAGACGGCGGAAGAGGGAGGCGGAGGGATGAGGAGGAGGAGGGAGGCTGCCCCAAACGCCCCAAACCAACTCCAAACCTCCAAAACACGCCCAGACGCCCAAATGGACCACCAAACACCAAAAATCAGTGGATCCACCAGAAAATCACTCAAACCGCACCGAACACACCTCGGAACACCCCAAAAATCCCATGTGATTTCCCGGGTGATTTCCCTCAATATACCCGGGTGATTTCCCGGGTGATTTCACGTTTTTGGGCCAGATGGTCCAGCCGAGTTCCGGGTGATTTCGATTTCCCCTGTGTTTTCACACGCGTGGGATTTCTCATGTGATTTCAATGCGCTGGCGTCCAGCTGCCGAGCGCACAACTTTCATCAGCCGATCAGTGTTCTCGGCGACCGAGCATGCCGCAGCCAGCCCGTGACCCCCAACTGCTCATCCCAACCCCCTCAACCACAGACCTCGCCAAATGGGGGCTGACGGCACTTGCATCGGACGCGTTCTTAAGCGATAGATGCTCCGACTCATGCAGGGGGTTCTGCACGTGATTGTATCTATGCTACCGTGTGCTTTCGTGTTTTTCGTTTCTCAGGCACAAGCTTCTGGTTGTGCACGCGTTTGCGCGTGCAGCGTTCGATGATGTGCTGACTCGGAGTCTCCAGCTGAGTTCGACCTTTCAGTGCGTGGTGGCTCACGGCTGTTGCGAGCCCGTTCACCATGGCAGACATGCACGCGATACTTTGACGGCGTGTGCTCGGTGTCGGGAAACGAGATCTGTGTTTCGTCCCACGATACCATGCTGCTGCTATCGCTGCTAATGCTGCTACTCTTCGCCCCGCCGCCCCGCCGCCCCGTACTTATTACGACATGGTGTTCTCCAAGAAGGCTGCTCCGTGCGCGCGCCGCCCAGCTGCGTCTGCACGCTCAATTGTCGTCTTCGTAAGCGTGTAGACGGTGGATACGAGGGGAACCGTGAAATCACATGTGAAATCACATGTGAAATCACACGTAGGTACGCGGGGAAATGTGAAATCACATGTGAAATCACACGCATGTGATTTCACATGTGATCTCGACTCTGCGGGGGTTGGCCCCTTAGTACACACGCGATCGCTACGCCTCGGGATTGCGAGCCACCCCCCTCCCCCCCCCCCCCCCACCCACCCACCGCGATGCACTGCCAGCCACTCCCACATGGGGGCCCCGATGCGCCACATACCATCCCCCTGGAGGTTTCACCGTGTGTGCTGAGGTGGAACAGCCGCATACTCTCTCTCCTACCTCCGCCGCTCGTCAACACATATCGCAATGTCCCCATTCCACCACGCCGTATTGAGTCCCTTCATCCGTGTCTCACACTTACGAAGTCACGTCATCTATCTATGTCTAAATTCATCTCGTCAATCAGTCCTCCTACTAACACAATTCCCGCAGCCCCTCCCCACGCATCCCTTCCTCCATCCCTCCCTCCAGTCATCCCTTCCCCCAATCGGTATATCTCTACCCCCTTTCTCCAACCTTTAGTGGTCCCCAACACTGGCTGCCCGATTAAGTTATCGTTTGAGACCGTCGCTGCGAGCTTGTTGTGAGGCCATGGTCACATGCCCCCCGCTCCCCGATCGCGGTGCGGCGGAGTAGGCAACATCAGGTCGCACTGGGCCCGCAACCCATTATCAATGGGTGACCAGCATGTCGCATCAGTGTGCTCGAGACTGGGGTGTAGGAGAACGAGGATGATGACGCACACGATGAGGATGCATATGATGAGGTTGATGCGTACGAGGATGATACGGTATATGCTGATATCGATGCGGGGGATGGTGATGCGGATGGGCGGCTCTGTTGCCATGTACTGAGTCGTGGCTCAAGTAGGCATGTCGCAGCCGCATGATCGCACGAGGTCACCGCCGCGCAGGGCCAGACGGTGGGCGCCCACCAGCGATGCCCAGCGCGAGGCTGGAGCTGACCTATTCAAACGATTGTTGGATCTGTGCGCGTCGGCCCGACTGTCCGCGAAGGACCTGGCGATACTATGCCACCTCGCCAATGCAGCTGGAGTTCAGGGCGCCCCGTTCGCGACATACGCTGTCAGTCCAGAGAGGCAATCAGGTCACCAAGATCATTTAGACAGGGTTCTCCCTGACAGTGGTCGACTTATCTATGTCGACACGGTTGTGCAGAAGAAAGGTGGCGCTGCTCGCACAACGCGGCCTGCTCCAGTGAGAGTAATATGGGAATCGATCGAGGAAGAGATCAAGCAAGACGCCACGATTCTAAACAAGTTAGACAGTCCTGCTGTGTCCGAATCAGTTCTAGACACTGATGCCTACCGCTCGCACCCTGCAGTCGTGGCGGCTGTAGCTGGAGGTCGACGACGTCCTCTGCCACTGGCAGTCTACATGGACTCAGTGACCTTTATCCAGCAGGCTGCAGGCCGTTCGGAATCGATACTGGGCATATGGATTGTGAACCTATTGTCCAGGCGACGGCACTTTTACGCATCGATCAAGTCAGGCGATTCCTGCACATGCGGGTGCCGAGGTAATTGCACCCTTTGGCCAATGCTGCAGTCGTTGCAGTGGCAGCTGCGATCGATGCAGGACGGCGTGACCCCCTCCATGACGCACGACGGGTGCGAATGGCCCCCTGGCAACCAGCTTGGTCATCAACGCCCTCTGATGCTCAGCGCGATTCAGCTGTTCATCAAGGGGGACTGGGCAGAATATTGTCACAGCCTCGGGCTTGCACCATGGAGCAGTTCGTTCTCCCCGTGCCCGTTCTGTACCGTGAGCAAGGCAGAGCTTCACTCACGCGGCGCGGACTTGGGCCCAGCTTCTTCGCTTATCTTGCCACTACGGAACCATGGCGACTACGAGCGCGATTGCAAGCGCTGCGAACTCGAGCTTACCATCGCGACTGAAGCTGACAGACGGTCGTTGTGCAGCGTGCTACAATGGGAGAAGCCCAAGAAAGGGATAGGCGGCAGGCTCGCGTCGAGGGATCAACGCATTGGAGATACGTGGGTGCGGCGTGGAGATCGTCTGGACCCCTCAACTGGCTTGTGGAACATCGCCCACCTCGAGACACAACGTCTACCGATGGACATCGTTCTATGGCGGCCCAGAAAAGATTCTACGGGCAAAGTGATAGATGCAATTGTGAGGAGGTGTCCGTTATTCGATGAGTATCTACATTCGAGTCCTGCGAGGACACTCGCGATCGACGAATTGCACGTCCTTCTCATTGGACCCGCACAACGCTACGTGTCTGCATCTTTATGGAGGACCATTCTGAAAAATCCGTGGTCCATACGTGGCTCATCAGACCGCGTGGCCGACATCGGGGCCAGGTACTTGAAATCGGAGCTGGACATATGGCAGGCCGACCCCGACAACGGCGTACCGATGAACAAACGGCTCAACAACCTGACGCGCGGCATGCTTGGTAAGCGCTTAGACTACACTACGCAGGACGCTCGTTTTCAGGAAATGAGAGGTTGGGAGGACGAGGATGATAAGGATGATGAGACAGAGACGGATGATGAGGAATCTGAGGAGGGGGATGATGATGATGGTGGGGCTGATGGCGCGGAGGAGGCATGCTATGATGGAGATGACGATGATGAGGATGATGCAAATGAGGATGAACATGATATGATGACGAGGATGATTCGGGTGAGAAAGGGCGCTCGAGGTGGCGAAGATAACTGAGCCAATCACGAACACATGCGCGTTCACACGCATGTGGTTACGCATGTGATGCCCAGCCGTTGCCAAGGCGCGTTCCAGAACATGGGCAATGTTATTTGGACGGTGTGTACGGTTTAGATGCGTTCCCACACGGGAGCTCATGGCATATGATTGTTGTATCGTCCACTCACCCCCACGCCCCAGTGGACCTTAATCGCTACCCCCCCTCTCAAGCTCATCCTATTCGTTCATCTCCGCCCTCCTCACCACGTACACCCTCCCACTCATGCGGTTGCCATGCCATTCCAGCTCGAAGCGTTGTTCTAGTTCAAACATCGCTACAGAACTGGAGACACCGCGGGCCACACATGAGCACGAAGGCCGCCGAGTCGGCAGTCCTAGTCAATTTTGCAACGGACATGCTGCTCAAGTTCGGGGGGGTCAACACCTTCGGCTCCGACATGCTAGGCGCTGGCCAGGCTCTCCAGGCTTTCATTAAGGAGATGAAATCACATAAAGCCGTGGTGAGTGAGCACAGTGTTGAGACCATGTTAGGGTACCTGGAGATGTTCGCCAAGCTTGGGCAATCTGCTGGGATCAAATTTGTCCCGAAGAACCACGTTCTTGGGCACTTCGCGCATAGGAGCTGTGTCATCTAAATCCTAGGAGCGGTTGGTTTCAAGGTCTGACGGGATGGCGAAGCCTCTCTCGTATGCCACGGCTGGATTGCAGATATGGTGTGTCTGGATCTAGCTAGGTGTCGTAGTCGTCGTCGTCGTCGTCGTCGTCGTCGTCGTCGTCGTCGTCGGCGTATGCGTGTAGACGGGGGGGACGAGGGTGGGGTGTGAACTCGCATGCAAAATCACACGCGTGCGATTTCACATGTGATCTCGAATCTGGTGGGCTGGCTCAGGAACCCCTCCCCCCCAGCGGTAAAAAACGCACTCGCTGCGCCTCGGGGTTGAGAGCTATCGCATGATATACCGCCAGCCCCTCCCACAGGGGGCGCGATAGCTCGGGAGGCGACGTTGCAAGTAAGTTTGGGACCGACCGAACTGTAAGATAAACGCAGCTTGGTGCGCTGGGGTGGAGCGTCGTGTAGGGAGGGGGGAGGACTGCGACTGAGACACCCATCCCCGAGGATGCTACGGCAAGGCGCAGCATGTCTCTACCACTGCTACCTCGACGAATCGTTGAACGTGTGCCTGAAGTCGCTCGCGATATTTTGTCACCGTCGGACATTCCCGCGGCGGGTGTTTCAATTAATGGACCTTCAAGGCAGACTTGGGAATCGCAACTTCGTCAGTACAGGCCCTTGGCTACCGTCTGTTTCACCATGCTGGCGATGATGAACTCAATGGCACGACAGCATGTTTTTCTGTGCGAGGGATGCGACTCAGATATAAACACTGTCGTACCACGAACATGTCAGGAGTGTGTGTGCAACACGCCCGCCTAGTGTGTACATCAACTCACGCGCCAACGTCGTTTGGCAATGGGCCGAAGCCGCACGTGATACACATAGATAGATGGCATGTGCGCATATATACGGAATCTTGACAGTGAAACCTAGGACACACGTACACATGATCGTGCGCATGCGTACCGAATGGTGGGGGATGATACATTACAGAGCATGCGCGGCAGTTCGGGCCGTCTGTTGCACTTGACTCGCGCTGAGCGCTGCACTGTTTAAACTATCGTGGGCGAGACATCTCGTCATCGGTGTATCCTCTCGCTCCCCCTCCTCCCCCTTCGCAATTGCTCACTCTGCTCTCACGTATACCCGACCATCCCTCCTAGTAGTTCTCATCGTCATACCTCGGGTGTCCTCACCCACTCACCCCCCCTCTCATCCTGCTGGCTCAGCGGCTAACCAGCTAACCAACACCCGACCACGCCGCTAACATGTCTGATAACGTAACGAACGGTACAACACTTGATCTCACGCGGGCAACTGCTCGCTCGGATGTGCACGCCGTGATGAGCCACGGGAACCGCTGGTCTGGAACATAATTACACCTCAACAAAAAACATGGTTTCCAATCCCATGGGGTTGGGCCATACCCCGCCGTCAACCCGTGGGAATGGGTGAGGTCTGGCCCACTACACCAATTAACGCTGATTCCTAGTCAGGTTACTTGGACACGCTGGACGGCTGGCGAGAATGTTGGATGGCCCACCTCCGTTGCCAAACGCTAGACCAGCAGGACCGCCAGTCGCACCCCCCCCCCCCCCTCCCCCAAAGGCGTTCGCGTTCGGTGCAGCTATGTCGGCAACTATGTAGATTCGTGCACGCAACTCGCATCTCCCTTGAATCCCTGCCTCCACCGCCCACTATCCCTCACGCCCCTCCCCCCCCCCCCCCCCCCCCACCCCCGCCCCCACAACCCCTCAAACGTTTCCTCATCCCGTCGCCCCTCACGCGTTCGTTTAGTTTCACCCTCACTTTTATAGGACGCGACCTTTAACGGTCGCATGCTGAGCCGTTTGAGCTTGGAGCACGTGCTGCGTGTTGACGTGCCGAACGACGTTTTTTTTATGTGTATATCGAGTCGCCTGACCCTGGCGCCAATGATGAGGGGCGGCCGCCGTCAGGCACAATTGAGTGGTCGTTCTGGTGGTGAAAATATTACCCAGGGACTGACCATGCAAATGTTGGCAATAATGATAATGCGGGGACCGTGATCAGAGAGAGGCGCTGGCGCTCTGGCGTGCTGGTAACCACGGATAACTGAGCCATCGAACAGCCATGCGCACCGATCACGACTCAAGCGAGCAGCCATACGGAGCGGGTTCGCGACCAGTCAGGTGGTGATGGGCGTGATCGTAGCGAGCAGCCAGGTGCGCCGAGCCAGACTTCAGCGAACAGCCATGCGTGAGCGTGAGCGCTGTTTATGTGACGGGACGGGAAACGGAGGATGGGATATGTGGGATGGGCTGGGAGCGGGACGCATGGGGCGCACGATGCGACTGGCTGAAGGAGCTGGTGTTACGCTTCGGCACGCCAGCCATTTTAAGCCTCGGCCGCCAGTGGCGACCTCGACCGCCATTGTGACTCGGCGGGCGAAGTGATGTATATAACCATATGGATGTATGGAATGACACGCGGGATGCCAATCGGGAGATATGAGCCCGATAAGCAACGCACTCACGACACAATACTGATAGCGATGTGGGGGTGGGGGAACGAGATAGAGATATCATATATTGTGTGATACAATACTTATGTAGATACCGACACCTGGAACCGAGTGCAACATGTAGCAACTTGATGTCGGTGCGATGCTCGACACATTGACATCACACGTGAAATCACACGCGTGTGATTTCGCATGTGATTTTACATTACGCGGCCCACGCTCCAATGTTTTGACGTGTATGCAGTCGCGGCCGCGTGTTTCAAGGGCAACGTGCCCGTGCGGCTAATGCATGCCCCCATGGAGGCTCATGTGGCGATCGTCCGCCGACACTCCATCACTCATATATGCACGTGAAAAGCTTGCGCCGAGACATGACCCGAGCTTGCGTTGCCTGTCCATATTCAAACGATTGAGTTGCAATTCCGACATCCACCCGATCTCCGAACACGCCTAGCCCCCCCCCCCCCTCTCATGTCACCTCAGAACCACACCACGCACAACCACTCACCACCCCATACTACACGCACGCACACCCGTATATCCGCACACGCCCGCACAACACAAACATACACCCACGCCACCACTCAAACACGCTGTCCCGCAAACCCGCCAACACACTAACACAAACGACCACACACAAACAACTAACCAACCGATCACACACGCATACACACACACCCCACACACACACACGCGCGCGCACACGCACACACACACACGCACACACGCACGCACGCACGCACGCACGCACACATGCTCGCAACCACGCGCGCACAACCAACCACGCGCAACCAACACACACGCACACGCACGCACACACACACACATACACCCACATACACGCACGCATGCACGCACACGCACACACGCACATACACACACACACACGAGCGCGCACACCGTCGCACGCGCACGCGCCTCTCCCCCTCCCACGCACGCACGCACGCACACACACGCACGCGCGCGCACACACACACGCACGCACACGCACACGCACACGCACACACGCACACGACCCCCCCCGCCGACACACACACACACCCACAACACACACACACAACGCGCACACACACACACACACACACGGATACCACACACACACGCACACACACACACACCACCAAACTACACACACCACACACACCCACCCACACACACACACGCCACACACACACCACCCACACACACACATACACACCACACACGCACAAACGTCACACGCACACAGCACTACGCACACGCACACGCACACGCACAATCCACGCGCACGCACAACACCACACACGCACCCACCCACCCACACACATCACACACACACACACGCTCCCACCCACCTACACACACCACGTACACGCACGCACACACACACACCACCCACCACACACACACCATCACACGCCACGCCACCCCCCCCCCCCCCCCCTCACAACGCACACGGAGCAAGAACACGCACACGCGCACGCGCACACGCACACATGCGCACACGCACACATGCACACACGCTCACGCGCACACGCGCACACGCGCACACGCGCGCACGCACCTGCACACGCGCACGCGCACGCGCACGCGCACACGCACACGCGCACGCGCACGTGCACGCGCACGCGCACGCGCACGCGCACGCGCACGCGCACACGCACACGCACACGCACACGCACACGCGCACGCACACGCACACGCACACGCACACGCACACGCACACGCACACGCACACGCACACGCACACGCACACGCACACGCACACGCACGCGCACGCGCACACGCACACGCACACGCACACGCACACGCACACGCACCCGCACGCGCACGCGCACGCGCACACGCACACGCACACGCACGCGCACGCACACGAACACGCACACGCACACGCACACGCACGCGCACGCGCACGCGCACGCGCACGCGCACGCGCACGCGCACGCGCACGCGCGCCCAAGAGGCCCCCAAGAGGCCCCCAAGAGGCTCCACGAGGCCCCAAGATGCCCCCAAGAGGCCCCCACGAGGCCCCCAAGAGGCCCCCAAGAGGCCCCACGAGGCCCCAAGAGGCCCCCAAGAGGCCCCACGAGGAGCCCGAACGACTCACACCAAGACGAGGCGCCCGAACGACTCACACCACGAAGAGCCCGAACGACTCACACCACAAGGAGGGGCCCGAACGACTCGCACCAGGACGAGGCGCCCGAACGACTCACACCACGAGGAGCCCGACGGACTCACACCACGACGCGGGCCCCTCACGACTCACACCACGAGGAGCCCGAACGAGTCACACCAGGAGGGGCCCGAACGACTCACACCAGGATGAGGGGCCCGAACAACTCACACCACGAGAAGCCCGAACGACTCACACCAGGACGAAGAGCCCGAACGACTCACACCACGCAGAGCCCGAACGACTCACACCAGGAAGAAGGGCCCGAACGACTCACACCAGGACGAGAAACCCCAAACGACTCAAATCACGAGGAGCGCTTTCTCTCCCGCCTCGTCCGTCTCCCGCCCCCCTTCACAAGGAGGGTGTACAATGAGGCGGGAGAGAGGAAGAGCAGGGGAGATATGCGGGGCCAAGCGGACACACGCCTGAAAAACACGACTGTCGGCATGCTTCGCGAGCGCTGTTGCTGTGAGATGGGCTGGTGGGGATACGCGAAGCGTAAAGAATTGCAGGCTCAGCATCGCATCATCGAGAACGCGCTGCAGGGCCTTCGTTTTGCACAACATCATAGAGCAGGACGAGAGTCTAGCCCCCCCCCCCTCCCCTTTTCCAAACGAATTAGACTATATGACGGAGTTGGGCTTCAACCGCTGAGAACCACTGAGTGGCCTCTAGGTGCAGCGCGGGGCTGTCCTCTTCCTCTTCGCCCCTCTTGGGGCTCTTCCGTGTGCTCGGGGGACCCGCGCGCAAAGGGCCTGCAGCCGCCCCCCCCCCCCCCCCCCCCCCAGCGCGAGAGGGAGGGCCGACCTCCCGCCACCGCTGCCCACACGCCTGGCGCAGGGATGCCGTTGAGGGCCCCTGCTTGCGGGTAGGCAACGAGAGGTGGGGGGATACTCCAGATTTCGTAATACAGGGATGGGGGTCTCATTTCGGGGAGGGTCTCCAGGCTATCTTGGAGGGCCTGGGGGGGGTCTGGGGACGATGTTTTTGCGTGTTCTCTCACGGGGGATGTCTGAAACGGCTTGTCTTGGAGGGTCCAGGCCCCCCTCCCTTTTATTACGAAATCTGGAGTAGCCTTCCTGCCTGGTATGCTCGCGGGCCTCTGCATCAAACCTTAGCCTTAGCCTTAGCCTCCTCGTCCCTCCTCCTCCTCCTCCTCCCCTCCTCACTCCTCCTCCTCCTCCTCCTCCTCCTCCTCATCCTCCCCCCCCCTCCTCCTCCTCCTCCTCCTCCTCCTCATACCTCCTCCTCCTCCTCCTCCTCCTCCTCCTCCTCCTCCTCCTCCTCACTCCTCCTCTCCTCCTCCTCCTCCTCCTCTCCTCCTCCTCTCCCCCCCCTCCTCCTCCTCCTCCTCCCTCCTCCTCCCTCCTCCTCCTAATAAGAAGCCTACTACCTCCTCCTCCGCCTCCGCATCTCCTCCTCCTCCTCCTCCTCCTCCTCCTCCTCCTCCTCCTCCTCCTCTCCTCCTCCTCCTCCCCCCCCCTCCTCCTCCTCCTCCTCCTCCTCCTCTCCTCCTCCTTCTCCTACCTCCTCGATCCTCCTCCTCCTCCTCCTCCTCCTCCTCCCCCCCCATCCTCACCTCGCCTCCTCCTCCTCCGCCTCCTCCTCCCTCCTCCACCTCCTCCTCCTCCTCCTCATCCTCCCCTTCTCTCCTCCTCCTCCTCCTCCTCCTCGCTCCTCCTCCTCCTCCTCCTCCTCGATCCTCCCTCCTCCTCCTCCTCCTCCTCCTCCTCCTCCCCTCCTCCTCCCCCTCCTCCCTCGTCCCTCGTCCCCTCGTTCCCTCGTCCCTCGTCCGTCGTCCGCGTCCGTTCGTCCTCCTCCCTCCTCCCTTCCTCCCTCCTCCCTCCTCCCTCCTCCCTCCTCATCTCCCTCCTCCCCCGTTGCCATTTTGGCGTGCTGCCATTTTGGCTCAAATACGGCGTTGGTTGTATACTTAGATCAACAGCGGTGCCTTCGCGCATTTGCCCCGCGATGTCTTTGATAAACGCCTGTGGTGTTCATGTGTTCGCTGTCGGTGCGAGTGTTGCATTCGTTTCTGACGCGTCGTCAAGGCATGTACGAAATACCGCGGTTGCGCGACCGACTTACCATGTGCACAATAATGTATACAACATAGATCGTGCCACTTTTTTACGGCACAACGAAATCATGTCATTAAACAACGATGAAAACAAGATCGTGCCACTTCGCATTTAACATGACAAAGATGTAGGGGGCACGAGAATCTGATGTCAAACGTTCTCTGGGCAGGCACCCGGGCACCCGGACACCCGGACACCCGGACGCCCGGACGCCCGGGCAACCGGACACCCGGACACCCGGACACCCGGGCACCCGGGCGCCCGGATGCCCGGGCGCCCGGACGCCCGGACCTTGAGACTCCAAGGTCGATCTATAGTGCGGGGTCGAACTATAATGCGGGGGTTATACTTTTTCTGCGGGTCGATCTATAGTTCGGGCGCGCCGAAAATAGTTCGACCCGCCGTTTTGGGGCAAACGGGGCTTCAGCGCCCATGCTCGCGCTCACCCCACTGGGAGGGGTCCAACATATATTTGAGCCGACAGCAATGAATGACAACGATACACACAGAAGCGTTCTTTTCAAAGCATGCGCACAATCGGCTGGCCGCAGAACTTAGAGATGCATGCCACCGAAAACGCTCTCATGGACCTCCTTTGGCCCCTCCTTCGGCCAAATGCAGCTACAGATCCACCGAAATCCTCATCCCTATAGTTCCAGTGCTTCGCTGGTTCACCGCCGCCCATGCACAGCTCCAGAAACATGTGCATTTTAGGCTTCACTTTAAAATGGGCAGGAAGCGCGTCTTGCAAAGCGGCCGTCTGCGTGGCAAACTTACTCGAATGCTCTCTAAGAATGTCCACAGCAAATGGGTGATTGTCAGAGAGTGCCTCGTAACACCGACATAAGCTTTTCATCCCTGCGTGAATGGACGATTCTACAGCTGCCCGCTCGTCGACGCCATTCCTCCTATCAAGGAAAGCCTCCGCCATCTCCAATGCCCATGGAACCATGTGCCTGAGCATCCCCGCGCCGCACCTCATCTTAGCCGTCGTTGCTTTTTTTACTTTCACAACGCCCCGCGTCAGTCTCGATAGGCGGCTGGTCTTCTCACCTGGCGGCTGCCTGTCGTAGAACGCCATCAAATGACCATGTAGTGTGGAGACGCGGCCTTTCTGGGTAGTTCCAGCCACCTTTTTGTGCGTTACAAGATACCATACCAAGCCCCCTATGAAGTCAGCCGCTACTCCAAGATCAACAACGTGTAACCAATCTAGCTTCAGCAACTTTTCGTTCGCATACGGCACTTGGAAGAGAGGGCACACCTGCTCGCCTGAAACGATAATCTTCGCAGGGACTTCTGGCCATGTGCGTCGGTGCGTTCTCCACGGCGCGTCTCTCCCAGTCTGCGATTTCACCTGCGGGGAGTAGCCAAAAACACTCCTCCTCCTCCTCCTCCTCCTCCACCCCTCCTCCCCCTCCTCCTCCACCCCCCCTGGAAGGGGCCGCAAAACGACGACGACGCACCCCCTCCCAGAGGGGATTTCCTTCCTCCCCTGTTGTGTTGCGCTCCCATGGCCTCGTCCTTCTTGATGTTGCACAGGAAGCATACTTCGTCATCTTGCCAGCCAGGTAGCTTGAGCACCTCCTTCATCATCTTCCAGTCCCCTTTGAACTGGCAAAGCACTCCGCCAATTGGTAGGGTTGCATCGGCCACTTGTCGGCGCTTCCTCCAGGCGTCCTGCGCGCCGAAGGGAGAGCCGTCGTGCCGTGCCGCCGGCCAGCGCTTCGCAGCCAAGTGAACAAAGCTCCACTGCACCACTGCAAAATCATCATCAAATGTGTTGGGGCCCACGTGCTCTTTGAGGAACGCTGTGATTGGGACCCGCAGGTTTTTCCAGCGCCCCGCAGCCCCTGGCAACATGAGGCTGATGAACTCTGCGCTCATCGATCGGTCCCAAAAGCAAGGGACCCCGTCCTGCCACACGCCCAGGGCCACCAGGTCGTTGCAACCACTCTCCGCCCTGGCTCTTTGCACGTGGCGCAGAGACACGCCGTCGAGACTAGACGTCTCCAGTAGCACGCTCCGCTCGCCAAAATGATGAAGTTGATGAAGTATTTCGTGAGGAAGCATCATCGCTTAGTCCATCAGTTGTTCTGTTTCAGACTTGGGGTCCCAGCCCCTCACCTGGCAGTGATAGAGCGGAGGCCACCCTTTCCTGAAGAAATCCCGCCTGAACTTCCTGGCAGCGTTTTTCATGCCCGACGTTGACTCCGTAGTCTGCAGGTCGGAGAGACCTGTCGCAGATGCAGAGACGCAGTCATTGATCAGCTGAGCGCCGCGCTGCCCGCTGACCACGTTGCTGCTTATCAGGTCCTGCACGTTCGCTCTCAGCCGCCTCTCCGGCGGCAAGCCCAACCTGTCATCAGGCAACCGCCGCCTGGAAAGCATCCCGCGGGGCCCGCGGGAGACAGGCGCGAGCGCGGCGGCCTTGAGCCACTGCAGTGGCTACGGACATGCGCGGCTGAGGCAAGGGGCCCTTGCCCTTTCCCGCGCCCCTCCTCCGCGCCCTCCTTCAATCCCATTCATGCCCCTCCCCTCCTGCTACTCCCCTCCTGATGATACCAAGCCCCCCTCCCCCCCGCCCCCCCCTCCCCCCACGCCCCTGCGATGAGGGGGGCTTATTTACTGGCAAACCCAGAAACACGCGGCCCCTCACGAAGGGGCACCCCTGGCAGAGGAAGCGGCAAGTTCTCGTTTTCCCACGGGCGTCGGAAAGGCAGCGCTGCATGCGCGTCGTCGGGCGAGGCAGAGCATCTCAACCCCTACTGCATATATGCATGTAAATACTGATATGTAGATGTAGATGTAGGGCCGCAGCTCAATTGAGGAACTTCTTGAAGCGCTTGACCGAGAGCTGAATGCCCTCGTACATGTGCTCGTGTGTGTTGTAGGCGGCCTGGACCTCATTCTTCAGCTTATCGAACATGTCCGTGTCCTTGCCGACAGAATCAGCGCCCTCAATTTTCGCAATCAGAACCTCCATCGCCGTCTCGTGCTGGTCCGCATTGTCCACGCACTTCTTGCACTCATCGGCCCAGTTCTGGAAGCTCTGACGGTCCTTCTGATCCTGATCCCCAGCCTTCGCGAGCAACTGATTCTTCGTGTGCTTCAGGACCTTCAGCTCCTTCTGATACTTGACCAGCATTTGCCTTGGTAGGGATCATAAACAAGCAATGCGCCGACATGCTTTTAAACGCAAACAACGCACGACAGAACGGATACGAACCAGTTTCTATCGCCATCCCCTCCAGGAGGGGCGGCGGGGGCGTGGCGGGGGAGAGGGCCCCCCTCTGGGATGGGGCCTGGCAGAGCACCAGAGATGGAAGGGCAGGGGGCGGCTGCCGAGGACGGCGCGCGATCTCGTCCTTCTTACTCACGATCTCTGGCCAGTGCGGATTCTCGATCTTCACCTCGCCGCCCCCACCCGACCCCGAAGCGCTGGGCGACGGGAGCTCGGCCATCCTGATGCCTGCAGCTTCGAGTTGCTTCAGGTTCTTCAGGTTGGACGTCCCCTTGAAGGTGCGCGAGTCCTTCGTCACCAGCTGGTCATCGCCCATGTTGCGCTCGACGAAGTACCACTCCTTCCACAGAGGCCTGTCCTTGACATCTTCCTTGATGGGGAATTCTTCTTTGGTGCCATGCTCTTCGCTGTTCTCCTCCCACCATTCCTGCACGAAGGCAGTGGCTTCCTGGATGTTCGCAAAGTCTTTGATGGTGAGGTTCTTGAGGGCCAGTGCCTGCGATACATTCCGGTACCCTTTCTTGGCGGAGCGCGCGTGCACCTCTTCATTCGCGCATCTCTCTTCGAAGGTGGCCAACCAGTCAAGCGTCTTGCCCTTGTCACTCGCGAAGGTCTGCAAGAAACGCTTCCGATCGGCTGGGTCCTTCATCCCGTTCCAAAGCGCCTGGGCTGCTCTGGCGGATTCTGCTGTGCTCGTAGGTTTCCCGCTGCCGTCCTTCTTCTCCGACTGGTACTTGAGCCACGCCCTCATCTTGTCGGCCTCCTGCTTGTCGATCCCGTGCCCCTTCGGGGCCGCCTTCGACTTCTTCGCCGCTGGTGCGCCCTGGCCCTCGATCTTCTTCTTCGGCGCCATGCTGCACAACGGTGTGAGGAGAGTGCCCAGCAGGAGCAGAGGAGGGACTACTCCTGGGGCGGGCATGGCTGCCGCGGGACTGACCCCTGAAATTTGGGATACAGCAGCAAAATCGAAATGCCCTGCGGCAGCCGAAACGCCTGCGAATGGCAAGTAGATCGTCGGGGGCCTTCCCCGCGCACTTCAGTGGTGCGTGTGGGTGTGGTGTGGTGCTGTGGGTGTGGCGCGTGTGGTGGTACATTTCAGTATCGTCGAGCCTTCCCCTCAGCCAGGGGTTCGTTTCTCTCCCCTCGAAGGGGCTCGCAACCCACGCGGTCGCCTCCCCCCCCTCGAAGAGAAGGGGTGCTACCTCATCAGCGGTGAGGCGGGGAGGGGGAGGGGATGTGCCAGGGCCCCCCCCTCAGTAAGGGGTGCGCGCCCCCTCAAAAAGGGGCACCCCCCTCTCTGGATTGCTTTGCGCGGCAGGCAAGCACAGGGGCCCGAACGACTCACCCATGATGCAATGCTACTGCTCCCCCCTGCTGCCCCTGCTCACACTGCCCCCCCCTCATTAAAGGGGCTCACCCTCAGTAAAGGACGGCGGTGCCCCTCCGCAAGGGGCCCGTCAAAGATGTTTCAGGGGCCCCCCTCAATCAGGAACACCGCGCCCCCCAACCCCCCTAGGGGGCCCGTCAGATACGGCCCAGCCCCGCCCCCTCCCCCCCCCGCCCTCAGCCGGGGGCGCTTCGCCCCTCAGCGGGACTCGTCTGGCCCCCATGCAGCGAGGGGGGGTGCACTGCAAGCGACCTTGAGAGAGATTCTCTTAAGAGAATTCTCTTAAGAGAATTCTCTTAAGAGAATTCTCTTAAGAGAATTGTTGGTTTTGCCTGAGACACCCACACAATTCTCTTAAGAGAATTCTCTTACGAGAATTCTCTTAAGAGAATTCTCTTAAGAGAATTCTCTTAAGAGAATTCTCCAAAGAGAATTTCCCCTTAAGATAATCGGTTTCGTGATCGCCCGTCCCCTCTGCCAGGGGCAGCCGCGCGCGCCCCTGCAATGAAGGGGCCACAGTCAAGCAGAGCCCCCTTAACCCGTACCGCCTCTATTCTGGCGCGAGAGGCCGCGCAAATGCATATGGATGTCGGCGCCGTCGCCGACGCGGTCGCCCCGCGGCTCAGGGCGCGCCGTCCTGGGGCGGATGGGGGTGCAGGAGGAAGATTGACAAGGAGGAAGAGCAGAAGCACGAGGGATATGGACAAGGAGGAGGGCGGGCGACAAGCAGGAGCAGGAGGAAGAGTGACCAGGAGGATGGAGAAGCGGTCCTAGCCCCTCTTAGAGGTCGCCTTCGGGCGCTTGCCATTGCCCTTGTCCTTCTCAGTGTCCTTGTCCTTGTCTTTGTCGCCCCTCCCCCCTGTCGAGGGTCTGCCCCCCGCCTGGTCCGCGCGGGGCCTTTTTTTTGCTTTGGGGTCCTTCTTTTTGTTGTCTGCGTTCTCCGCGTCCGCCCTGGCTGCGTCCGCCGTTGCTGCGCCCGTCTCTGGCTGCTCTGGTGTTGCCGCTTCTGGCGCTGCCGTCTCTGCCGCCTGCCGCTCCTCTGCCTCTCGTTTCTGTTTCTGATCCGCTTCCTCCTTGGCCCGCGCTGCGTCCTCCGCATCCTTGGCAGCCTCGGCCGCCTCTTCCGCCCTCCGCGCGGCCGCTTCGGCAGCCAGCAGCCTCGTCCTCGCCTGCGCTTCGGCGGCCTCTGCTGCCCTCTGCAGCTCCAGGCGGGCCTCTGCCTCCCGCCTCAGCGCGGCGTCCCACTGCTGTTGTTGCGCCCGCCTCAGGCGGATGATCTCCTGCTCTGCCCTGCGCTCCTGCTCCTGCCGAAGGCGCTCTTTGTGCCTTTCGACGCACCTCTGCGCCGCCTCCGTGCGATTCAATGCCCGCAAGAGCCTCCGATGCTGCCTTGCGTGCTCTTCCTCTAGCCTCATCAGCTCATCAGGCTCCTCAGACTCCGCATCCTCCTCCATGCCCTCTTCCTCCTCGCCCTCATCCTCCTCTTCTTTCGGAGGAGTGTATATATACACCAATCCATTCCCCGGGTGTAGAATTTATAGCAGTTTTTTTTTTCGGTGCCGCTTGTTTTCCATTGCTTTTTCGTTTACATGTGCTTCATTTTCCCTCTGCTGCACCGCGCGTCTTCCTCCTCATTTACCCACCTCCCCCCGCCCCCCTCCGCTCGCAGCCGCGTCCGCTGCGTTGCCTGCTGCATGCTGCTGGTGGACCGTCGTTACCCTCCGCTGCCGTTGCTGCGAACGTCGTGATCAGTTCGGTAATCCCCTCGCACGGATCGTGCCCCATATGAAGCTTCATCGACCATCCTGGCAGGGGCGTGCTTAAAGTGTCTCCGCGCTCATTTCGGCACGCCCCCCAGCGCGGACTGCAGCCCGCAATGGGCTCCACCCGCAGGCTCAAGGGGGGCGCCCCCAAAGCTAATCCGCAACCACTGCGGCACGCCTTTCCCGCGGCTCGCGCCACTGATGGAATTTCGCCTACGGCCGTCGCGGGGGCGCTCCAAGTGCGCCTCCATGCCCGCGTCGGCACGCCCCTCGCGAAGATCGCGCCCATACAGTTGTGGCCCCATCTGGAATTCCCATGGCGTCTCCGCCCCCGTTTTTGGCACGCCTTTTCAAGCGGATGGCGCCCCGCAAGGAGCGCCGCGTACAAGCCCAGTAAGGGCAGTCATATTTGCGCATGGCGTAATCGTGCAAATGTCTGCTTGCGTTTGAACAGATCGTGCTCCGCATGGCGGCTCCGCGCACGGCCCTGGCGCGGAGGCCCCCCCCCCGGCTATGTCGTCGCACCTTTCAATCAGGTTGTGCTCCCTGTGGAGCTTCACCTGCAGTCCCAGCGGGGGCGTCCGCATGCGGTCGCCCACTTTCCATGGCCACGGGGGACCATGCAAAATCCGGAAACTATAGGAGAAAAATCCAAGGCCCGATTGGTGTATAAAATTTCGGGACGACGAAAATTTCGGAATGTATCAGGCAGAACGGCCCGCCGAAATTTTATACACCGATCAGGCCATAGGAATTCGCCCTATGAGCCTCCCAGAATTTCTGTGGCCCCGGTGACCCGGGGCTTCGCTCCCAGCCACCGATAGAACCGGCCACGGGCAGGCCGTGGCAGGCGGTGGTGCCTCATTTGTGTAGGATTGGAAACCACATCACAATGCCTTGACGCTCCGTTTTCGTTTTTTAGGGGGTTAGAGGGGACGGAGAGGGCGGCAGGGATACGGGGCCTGGATGGAGCGATTGGGGGGGGGGATCGGGGCAGAGACGGGTGGGGAGTGAGAGGGAAAGGGAGGGGCTGGCGGGCGCAGGGAACGGGAGTGGGAGCGGGGAGTTCCGAGCGAAAGGCATGGGAGCGGGGAGGGGGATGGGTGAACGGACAGTGGGGGGTGGAGGAACGCAGGGGGGGGGAGGGAAGGAGTCTGTGAACGGAGACGGAGGCTGGAGGCGAGGTCGTGGCGGGGTCAATGGGGGGGCGATGGTGAGTTGGGAAGGGAGGGGGGGTGATCGTGGGGACGCGGGCCCGTCGCCCATAGTTGGCTCAAACCCCCTTGGCGGCATCATTTCCAATCGGGCCAGAGTTTGTACTCCTCCCCTCCCCAATGTGGTGGATGGGTTGGGGTGCTGGCGAGCAGGCCCGCGCGCGTTCCCCGGCCAGCGTGCGGCCCTGTTTAAATTTTCTCGCGTGCCCGGCTACGGGCACGCATTCATGGCCTCGTAACGAGGCACCCCTCGCCTAGAGACGGCATCACCACCATGGGCGGCGGTTTTCCGCCTTGGGTGCCGGGGCCGCTGCGGCCTTGCCCGCCCCTGGACAAACGCGCCCAGGCGGGGCGCATGGCGCTTGCTCCCTCTATCGGCCACTGCGCCAAAACCGCTTTGGCCCAACACTCAAAACAAAAATCGGCCCGAACAGGTCGGTGTATATACACACGCCTCCCATTCTTCCTCCCCCTCTCGGGCTCCGTCGTCGGATCCGTCAACCTGCATTGCTTCGGCAGGTGCTGCCGCTGCTGCTGCTGCTGCGGGCGGTGCTGCTGCTGCTGCTGCTGCTGCTGCGGGGGGTCCAGCCGCTGCTGCTACTAACAGTGCTGCGGGTGGCGGGCCGATCGGTGGCGTTGGCCCCCCCTGCGGGGGCGGCGGCTGCGCTGCTGTTTCGTTCTGCTGCTCCTGTCGGGGAACGAAGTAAGCTCACCCCCATGAGAGGGGCCTCTCCTTGCGTTTATTCGGTCCCCCCCTCGTTTATCCCCTCAAACAGGGGCCCTCCCTTCTTGGCAGCGCGGGGCAGAGGGGGGGGTGCGGTCCTGCAGCAGGCCGACCAAGACCGCCTCCCTGGCATCGCACCTCCGCTGCCAGTGCCTGGCAGGCGCAGAAAACTGACCAGGATAAACATTGAGAAAATCAAAACATCCAACCGACATAACTTCATTCCTCAATGTTTGAGGGTTCCCCCCTCCCCACCACTTGCACCCTTGCGTTGCCTGGCTCTGGCGACCTCGCTCTTGCCGCCCCTCCTCCTCCTCCCGTTGCGGTCGCGGTCGCCGTGCTCGTGGAACCACTGGGTCGCGTGGTGTTCCTGGCACGTCTTGCCAACGCACACCGAGAAGAAGGTGTGTTTGCCGCACTGCCAACACTTCTTGCAGTTCATCTTGCGAAGCCACAAGCGGTGGGACGAGCGGGTGTACCGCTTCCTGTGGTCATGGAAGTCCAGCATGAATTCCTCCTCCGCCTCGCTGTCGTCGTCGTCGACCTCAAAGACAGGCGCGTGCCCGTCCTGCAGGGTGTCTCTGTAAATCAATCCCTTCAGGAAGGGTCACGGGTCTCTGTGAATGAATCCCCTCAGGAAGGGGAGGTTCCATCGATAAATCCCCTCTGGCAGGGGTCTCTGTAAACGGATCCCCTTCTCTGTAAACGGATCCCCTCAGGAAGGGGCGCCTTAACCACGTGTACCCCCAGCTCCTCGTGAGGCCGCTTGCCGCCGCCACCGCCTTCTGGAGGCAGCCCGCCGCCGCAGCCGCCCGACATCGTCATGCCGGAAGCCTGGGGTCCAGAACGGTTGCGGCCGAAAGTTTTTAGTCAGACTCAAAAGGCTAAAATCTGGGGGCCTCGTGGGAGGCCCTTCGGGGGGGTGAATGTAATGGAATTTCATAGGAATTCGTCCAATTTTAGACCCCCCTTTTTGTTGCTAAAAAAGGTGGGTCTAAAACTCGGCTGCTGGATTGATTTTTTATCGCCCAGATGGCCAAACAAGTGGCCGTCACTCTTACTTTTCTCCTCATCCTGCCCCAACTCCCCCCTTGCATTCTGCTTCCGCGCGGCCTGGAGCGCCGAGAGGCACGCGATGAGCGCCCGCATGGCCGCGAGCTCGGGGCGGGGGGCTGGCCCCCAAGCGCGCTGGGCGTCAGCTCTGTCGAACGGTTGCGGATGAAGAACATGAAAGCAAATGGGAGAGGGATGGAACGTGGAGGAAACGCAATGCCATACACATAATGAGTAAGCAGACTGCCGCACCTTTGATCCCCTCCCCGAGGGGCCCCCTCTCGGAGGGGGCCGTTGCCCTGTCTTATCGCGAGTGTGCTGTAGCCCCTCTTAAGGGGTTCCCCTCTTAAGGGGTTCCATCACTCGCCAATCCATCGCGCGGTCCCCTCACGGAGGGGCGCCCCTGCGATGAGGGGGTGTCGTCTAGCACTGGAGAGGGCGCTCTGCCAACGGGCATGGCGATGGCAATGGCGATGAAGACGGTAAGGATGATGATGATGACGGATGCGACGATGAGGATGGATGCGATTAGTCGCCCAAGCGCTGCGCCACTAAGCGCTCAGCCTCCGCCTTAGCAGCTTCCTTGGTGTCAGCCACGGTGCCGTCGACCAAGGCCTTCTTCAGCTCTGCGCCGATCTCCCTGAGCGTGGCCTCGTCCAAGGTGTCCCTGTACTTTTTCCCGCCGAAACTCACAAACTGGTTCTTCTCACCGTGCGTCCGCTTCAACCCGATAGAGTGGTCCCTCTTGCAGTACATCACGCTGTACCCGCGGTCGGCGTGGCCAGCGGGGGGCCCAGCGCCGACCGAGGGCTCATCTGCAGCATCCACGGGCTCATCGGGTTCCAGCTGCTCTTCCTCCTCCCCCTCATCGTCCTGGTCCGTCTCCGTGTTCGCGGCGGCTGCACTGGGCTGTCTCATTGCAGGCTTCTTTGCCACTACATGTCCTGCTGGCTTCCCTTTTTTGCACGCTTTCGCCTTCGCCTGCGCGGCTGCCGCTCTTGCTGCCAGGAGGGCGTTGGGCTGCTCCGTCTTCTCCGTCCTGCCGTCGGGAAACACGGCATCCAAGAAACCATCGCCTCCTTTCCTCAGTGTTCCCCGCTCCTCCCTGTCTGCGAACTTCATCACCATGCACATCGGCTCGGAGTTGAAATCGAAATACGTGGCCAGGGGGTCCTGGGGCGGGTCTCTCACTTGCCCCTCCCGAGCTCCCCTCCCGAAGGGGTTCGGTTACGCCGTGAAAAATCAAAACTGCCCCCCTCCCCCTCCCACCCTGCCCGCCCCCTCCGATCCTCCTTCGGGGCCGCGGCGGGCGGGTCAGCGAGCTCGACGTCCTTCTGCGACGAGAACACCACCATCGGGCTCCACGTGGCAACCTTCTGTTTCTTCCCTGCCGGTTTCGGAGGCGGGCTGATGCCGAAGGCGTTCTTGATGACATTGCGCCTGCTGCCCCCATCTGCGCTGGACGACGCGGCGGCCGTGGGAGATTTTGGAGGGTTCATCTCTATGTCGGAGCTGCTGTCGGCGCGTTTTTTGCTCTCTCCTGTGCTTGGGCTTGCCCTGCCAGGCTGCAGCCCCATTGCCACCCCAATCATTTTTGCGTGCGCCTCCAGCTTCCCCCCCGTCTTGGCGATGTAGAACTTGTTGCAAACATGGCTGAAAGCGTTGGCCACCTCCTGGCAGAAACGCCTACACTCTTCCTGGTGCATGTTCGGCTTCTGCTTCAACACGACGTCCTGGAGGTTCTTCCATTTGACGCGTGTGGTGAGCTGCGCAAGCGGCAAGAGAAACGGCATGTTGTTCTTCATGAAGTCATCTTTGCCCCCTTGCAGTTGGCATTTTTCGATGAGATCAATGTGCTGTTTCACGAGCGGCTTCAACTGTTCCTCTGTCACAGAAGAAGCCCGTATCTTCACCTCCGTCTTGCCCTTGACCATTGCCCACCCCCAGTGCGCGCAAGCAAGAGTAGCGCTATGTGCCCTCGAGCCTTCGCAGCTGCGGGATGTTGTAACATGCGCGCGATGTGATGCAGCCGATACCCCTCGCTCAGGGGACGCATGCCCCCTCACTCAGGGGATCCTTAACAATGCGCGAGCGAAGAAAAGTGCGACCTGGCCAAAAATCATGGGTTGGACTATAGTGCGACCCAAGGAAAGTGCCAGGTCGATCTATAGTTCGACCCCGCACTATAGATCGACCTTGGAGTCTCGAGGGGCGCCCGGACACCCGGACACCCGGACACCCGGACACACGGGCACCCGGACACCCGGGCACCCGGGCACCCGGACGCCCGGACACCCGGACACCCGGACACCCGGGCGCCCGGACGCCCGGGCACCCGGACACCCGGACACCCGGACACCCGGGCACCCGGACGACCGGACGCCCGGACGCCTGGACGCCCGGACACCCGGACACCCGGACACCCGGACACTCGGACACCCCGGCACCCGGACGCCCGGGCACCCGGACGCTCGAACGCCCGGGCGCCCGGACGCCCGGACGCGCGGACACCCGGACGGCCGGGCGCCCAGACGCCCGGACACCGTGACACCCACGCACACGGGCACCCGCGGGACCCGCGGGCACCCAGGCACCCGGGACACCCAGGACACCAAAGCACCGGACGCCCGGACGCCCCGCACCCGACACCGGACACCCGGGACCGGACGCCGGAACGCCGGGCGCCCGGGACGCCGGGAACGCCGCGAGCCAGGACACCGGACACCGGACTCCCGACACCCGGACAACGGACACACCCCGGCAACCCGGACGCCCCGGCACCCGGACGTCGGAGCCGGGCACCCGACCCCAGACGCGCGGACACCCGGACGCGGAACGCGCGGACCATGGACGCCCCGGTTCCCGGACGCGCCGGACACCCACGCCCCGCGGCACCTGGGCACCGGGCACCGGGCACATCGGTCACCCGGGCACCCGGGACACCGGACGCCGGACACCCAGGCGGCACCCGGGCACCGGCCACCCGGACCGCCCCGACACCCACCGGGCGTCGGGCACCCGGGACGGACGCTTCGGACACCAGACACACCACACACACACACACAACACACACACACACCAAACACCACCACACACACACACACCACACACACACACACACACACACACACACACACACACACAACACACACCACACACACACACACACCTACACACACCACACACACACACACCACACACCACACCAACACATCACACCACACAAAACACACACACACACAAACCTTGGCACCGGGCACCCAGGCACGGGCACGGGGGAGATCCAGACGAAGATGTGGGTGAAGGAGGAGGAGGAGGAGGAGGAGGAGGAGGAGGAGGAGGAGGAGGAGGAAAACGGACAGACATAATAGCCTCCGCGGATGTCTGGAGCGTCTGGGGGGCATATTGGGTGCTTCGGGGATCCTCCTGACGCCTCTTGGGGGCCTCTTGGAGGTCTCTTGGGAGCCTCTTGGAGGCTTCTTGGGGCCGTCTGGGCGCCTCTTCGGGTCCTCTTGGAGCGCTCTTGGGAGCTTTAGGGGCGCTCTTTCGGCCATCGCTTCGCTGAATGCATCTGAAGCGATGGGAATGCATCTGAAGCAAGCGGGGCGGGGCCGCGTCGCGCCCCCGCCCCGTTTGATTCTGGTGAATTCCCATCGCTCCCCCCCCTGGCCTTCATCATCCTCGTCCCCCTTGTCCTCGTCCTCCTCCCCCCTCTTCCTCCTCCTCCTCCTCCTCCTCCTCCTCCCCGCGTCCCCTCATCTCCCATCCTCGTCCTTCCTACTCCCTCCCTCCTCCTCCTACTCCTCTTCCTGCCCCTCTTCCTCCCCCCTCCACCCCACTCCTCATCAGCCTCCCTCTGTTCCTCCTCCTCCTCCTCCGGTCTCCTCCGCCTCCGCCTCCTCCTCCTCCTCCTCCGACTCCTCCTCCTCCTCCTCCTCCTCCTCCTCCTCCTCCTCCTCCTCCTCCTCCTCCTCCTCCTCCTCCTCCTCCCCCCTCCCCAGTTGGCCCACTGCCGTTTTATCGGGTGATCCGCCGTGCCCCAATTAAAAGTGGGCACGAATGACAAAATCTGTTTGTCCTTCGAGCCCGCGTTTCGGTACCAAGCCCCTGGGGGCACAACTTTCCAACCCGCGCTCCAAACACCTTGATGTATTTCAACTGACATGTTTGCCAACAAAAAACGTGTTTTTCTCCCCTCGTCCACCTCCTCCTCTTCCAATTCCTCTTCCTTTCGTTCCTACTCGCACCCTTACTGCTGCTGCTGCTGCTGCTGCTGCTGCTGCTGCTGCTGCTGCTGCTGCTGCTGCTGCTGCTGCTGCTGCTGCTGCTGATCCTCCTCCTCCTCCTCCTCCTCCTCCTCCTCCTCCTCCTCCTCCCCCTCTCGTTCCTACTCGTACCCTTACTGCTGTTCCTGGGCCTGCGGGAGGGGGTGGCGATTTTCAGAGAGACTGCGTGAGACATCATCGGCGCTCTGGAGTCCGATATGCTTTGACATGAGGTGATCTGGCCAATGTCGCCTGAGACATCGTCGCAACTCTGACCTCGGAGATGCCCTGCCCCATGGTGTTTCGGCCACTTTCGCCGGAGACATCCTCGCAACTCTGGGTTCCGAGACGCCCTGACCTGAGGCGGTCAGACCATTTCCGCCAGAGACATCCTCGCAACTCTGACCTCAGAGATCTTCTGCCCCATGGTGGTCCGGCCACTGTCGCCTGAGACATCCTCGCAAGTCTCGATTCCGATATGCTTTGGGCTCAGGTGGTCAGGCCACTGTCGCCAGAGACATTCTCGCAACTCTGGTCTCGGATATGCTCTCCCCCATGGTGGCTCGGCCTGTCTAGCCTGAGACCCTCGCAACTCTGGATTCCGAGATGCCCTAAGCAGGTGGTCAGGCCACTGTCGCCTCAGACATCGTCGCAACTCTGACCTTGAAGACGCCCTGCCCCATGGTGGCCTGGCCACTTTCGCTTGAAACATCCTCGCAACTCTGGGTTTTGAGACGCCCTGGGCTGAGCTGGTTTAACTGTTTTCGCCAGAGACATCCTCACAACACTGACCTCGATGTCCTGCCCCATGGAGGTCCGGCCACTTTCGCCTGAGACATCCTCGCAAGTCTCGGTTCCGAGATGCCCTGAGTTTAGGTGGTCCGTCCACTGTCGCCTGAGACATCCTTGCAACTCTGATCTCGGATATGCCCTGCTCCATGGTGGTCCGGCCTCTCTCGCTTGAGACTCTCGCAACTCTGGGTTCCGAGAAGCCCTCAGCAGGTGGTCAGGCCACTCCTTCATGAGACATCCTCGCAACTCTGGGTTCCAAGACGCCCTGAGCTGAGTTGGTTTAACCATGTTCGCCAGAGACATCCTCACAACTCTGACCTCGATGATGTCCTGCCCCCTGGTGGCCCAGCCACATTCGCCTGAGACGACATCCTCTCAATCTTTCCAGAATTTGTCCCGGTCGTGGCCTAGCATAGCGTCCCGGTCTTGGCTTGCACTGTATCTCTACGTGTACATATATACATACATACACATATTTACGTTCATACGTTATACATATTCCGCAATCAGAGCTTGCCTCCGCAGGGGTCCTAGCGGATTCCTATGGTTAGGTGAACCGGGCCGCCGATTTCGGTGGCCAGGCCCAGATGCCCGGGGGTGCCCTATAGCCCCATAGCCATATAGCCCCATCAATCCAATTAGCCCAAGTGGTCCCATTAGGCCAATTTGCCCATAAGCCCAATAGCCAAATAGCCAATCAGCCCTATAGCCCTCTAGCCCTATAGCCCTATCGCCCTATAGTCCCAAAGCCCTCAAGCCTTATAGCCCTATAGCCTTATAGCCCTATAGCCTTATAGCCCTATAGCCATATAGCACGATATCCCTATAGCCATATAGCACAATAGCCCATATAGACTTATAGCCCCATAGCCCGATAGCCCTGTAGCCCTATAGCCCTTTGCCCGTATAGCCCTATAGCCCTATAGCTCTGTAGCCCTATAGCCCTATAGCCCTATAGCCCTATAGTTATGTAGCCCTATAGACCTATAGCCCGCCAGCCCTGTTGCCCCATAGCCCTATATCCCTAGAGCCCCATAGCCCTATACCTCTACAGCCGTATAGCCCTACAGCCCATTAGCCCTATAGCTCCATAGCCCTATAGCCGTATAGCCCTATAGCCCTATAGCCCTATACCATATAGCCCTATAGCCCCATAGCCCCATAGTCCTACAGCCCTATAGCCCTATAGCCCTAGCCCTACAGCCCCATAGCCCTATAGCTCGATAGCCCTATAACCTTTTAGCCATATAGCGCTAGAGTCCTATCGCCCCATAGGCAAATAGCGCTATAGCCATTTAGCCATATAGCCCTATGGCCCTATACCCCCATAGACCTACAGCCCGTTAGCCCTATGGCCCTACAGCCTTATAGCTTTATAGACATTATAGCCCTATAGCCAAATATCCCTATAGCCCGATGGCCCAATAGCCCTACATCATCCCTATAATTAGCCATGTTTCCATGTTGCGATACAGCCCCATAGCTCAATAGCCTTATAGCCCCATAGCAACAACAAATATGTTTGTTTCTTTTTTCTGGTGTTCTATACTCATTTTTGTAAGCGGGCCTACATACACTTTCGCATTGGGGCATCAGGGAGCCTGAACGCCCTCGCAACAGGGCGCCCGGACACCTGGACACCCAGACGCCCGGGCACCCGGACACCCGGACACCCGGACACCCGGACGCCTGCTTTGATCGTCGGGTGGCTGTAAGTGCGGTAAGAGCGTTCATCTTACATAATCTTAGTTAAGCCATAGAACGTACACTTGTTGATCGCGCATCTCATGTGTGCATATGCAATACTTATGGTGTTTGTAAGTGTAGATGTAAGTAATACACTAAGTTAGATATCTCTGCTAAGTCGATGGGGCTGAACATATTCGTGTTTTTGCTAATCATTTGCGTATTTTTTATTCTTAACTTTTTTGAAATCCATTGACTTTCCGTTGTTGTTGTTGTTCAGTTGTTCAGGACCGAGGCGCCGC
>CAUYUJ010005728.1:45878-59069 GCA_963575745.1 Prorocentrum cordatum | reverse complement strand
GTAGTAGTAGTAGTACTAGTAGTAGTAGTAGTCAGTAGTAGTAGTAGTAGTAGTAGTAGTAGTAGTAGTAGTAGTAGTAGTAGTAGTATTAGTGGTAGTAGTAGTAGTAGTAGTAGTAGTCGTAGTCGTAGTCGTAGTCGTAGTCGTAGTCGTAGTAGTATTAGTATTAGTAGTAGTAGTAGTAGTAGTAGTAGTAGTAGTAGTAGTAGTAGTAGTAGTAGTAGTAGTAGTAGTAGTAGTAGCAGTAAGAGTAGGAGGGGGAGGAGGAGGAGGAGGAGGAGGAGGAGGAAGACGAACACGGGACAAGGCAAACACGAACAGGCGCACCAAGCAGTAGGCTCGCCACGCAGATGCGGGCCCCAGCCACCGAATCCAAGCACAGAGCGCCCAAGCGCGCGCTGTGGAACACCGCCCGCAAGACGGAAGCAACAGAGCGAGGTAACAGCGGCAGCAGCGGCGGCGGAGGAGCGGATGACGAAAAGAGGGACTGCGGGAAGCCAGTCAAAGCGGCCGTGAGCGTCCGCCTGGCACGCGCGTGCCTCCAGCGAGCTCGTGGCTCTCGACGCGGCTGCCTGGAACCCCAGGGAGGCGCACAGAAGCGCCTGGCTGAGGCCTCACAAAGGTCAACGACCGCGGCATTGGGCGGAGGTGGAGGTGGGGGGAGGGGGAACCTCCCTCACGCCCTCCTCCCTTCAGGGGCGGCGACAGGGGGGCGAGCAGCCGCCCAAGGGCGAGCATTACATTCGCTCGTTTTCGAGCACCGCCGAGCAGCGAGGTGAATGGAGCCATGGCCTACGCGTTGCCTCCCCACCCAACCCACCAGGAGAGCCCAGAACCCAGAATCGAATCGATTAGTCGGATCGGTGATCAAGAATGAATCGAATCGGCGGAAATCGGCAGCCAAGTCTGGAGAAGTCGAATCGGTGGGAATCAGCAGGCTAGTAGGCATCCATTGAGACATCGGAGCCCGAATCGGAATCCGAAGCCGAATCGAATCAGAATCGGAAGCCATCGAAATCGAACCGAATCGGAGGAATCGAAACGAGTACTGCCTCACCCCACACCACATCCCTCCCCATGGGGTCCTCCTTCTAACCAATACTGGTCCTCCTCCTGCTCAATTTCGTCCTCCTTCTCGCTGCGACCCCCCCTCTCCTGCCATCCCCCCCTCCCCTTGGAACCGCTTGACGCTCGAGAAGAACTGCAACTCCCCTTTCCCGCCGCGGGCAAGCCATGAGCCCGCGTACGGCCTGTGACTCGGGCTGGACCTCGGGTCAGATACAGCCATTCGCACCACCACAAGGAACGCA
Source organism: Prorocentrum cordatum (assembly GCA_963575745.1). Classification (NCBI taxonomy): domain Eukaryota; class Dinophyceae; order Prorocentrales; family Prorocentraceae; genus Prorocentrum; species Prorocentrum cordatum. Next base: position 57,759 of record CAUYUJ010005728.1, on the reverse strand, counting down.
TGATAACGAAGGGGCTTTTCTGGCCACGGCGGGCCTGGGCCACAGACAAGCTCCACGTCGTATACCTAAGGAGCGACCTGGATACCCGAGCCCCTCCGGAGCCCCAAGCGGTCCGTATTTCAGCGTCTTGGCTATACGCCCGCCTGGGGCGGCGCAGCGCTGCAAGACGGCGCCCATGGGCCCCCCCAGCGGGCAACAGGGTCTCTTTCGCGTCGTGGCTCCCTAGGGCTCGCAGCCCCTTCCCTGGGACCGGTGCTCCGCCGTGGTTCCCCATCTTGAAAGCCCCGGGGCCCGAAACAGGCCTCCTCCTCCTCCTTCTGCGCTGCACCAACGTAGATCATGTTTCCCCCCCTCCTCCTCCTGGTCGTCCTCGTCGTCGTCCTCCTCCTTCTCCTCTAGCTTTTTACTTATAGATAACCCTTCCTCATGTCGTCCGGGACTTTCTCCACGCCTATGATCTCGAAGCACGGGCGGAAGGTGGTGGCGTTCGGAATGTGGTTCTCGCCTTATCCGACTGTAGCGCCGCGCTCACTCGTCTTGCGCATTTGCAAAATTTACACGGATGGAGGGCGATTCCTGTGCAACATGTGGCTCTCGCTTTCGAGCCTCGAAAATGTGTGTAACATTCTCGACGGCTACACGGGAGGAGGGCAATTCCTTTGTGACTCCCGGCCATGTAAAGGAAAAAACGCTTGCACGGATGATCCTGGTCGTTCACAAAAATGGATATCGCCTTAGGTTACACCGCGCACACTCGCCTTAAAAGCTTCCAGCAATTACAGGTGTGGAGGGCGATCCTTTTTCAAACAAGCAACGTATGGTACTTCCTGGATCCTCACGATCAGGACTCTCAAACTGTGCAACAGCTACACGGATGGAGGGTGGCTCCTTTTCAAACCTGGGCTCTCGCCCGAGACTTCCTCGAGTTTCATGGCCAGACGCCAAAGCATGAGAAACCTTCAACAGATCAAAGGCGGCTCCTTTGCAAACCAGTGCTCTCGCTGGACACTTCCTGAGACTTTGGGATGTACTCTTGTCGCCGTCCTGATAGCAAGAAGCATGGACAGCAACTACTTTTCAAAACGGGGCGATCGCCTGAATTACAAGACCACGGGGCGCTCGTTGTTCAAGGGGGCACTTCCCGCAGTGAACAGGAATTCATGTAGAGGCTCATTGTGGCTCATGAGCCTTACAAGGTCATGGGCACCAGGAACAGGACTTCAGACGGGCGGGAGCATTGCAGCATCATGGATGCATCTTGGGTTCACTCTGGTCCTCGTCCTCCTCCTCCGTCTCCTCCTCTTCCCTCATCGACCACTGGATCTATCCTGGGGTGAGAGCTGACATGGATCTCGAGGCGGATCCGGCATTAGCGACGAGGCCCCCTCAAGAACGCCTCACGAATGGCGACAAACATCAAACTCTTCCTCATCGTCCTCCTCCTAGTCCTCCTCCTCATTCTTCCTCATCCTCCTCCTCCTCGTCCTCCTCCTCCTTCCTCGTCCTCCTCCGCCTCCTCCTCCTCCTCGTCGTCCTCCTCCTCCTCGTCCTGTTCCTCCTCCCCATTTTTCCTCCTCCCTCCACTTCTATTTTCTCATGTCTTCCTCCTCCCTCGTCGCACCGCCAAGCGTGTCGGTGGGTTGGGCTGGGCCTGCCACAAAGCACATGACCCCAAAGCTTGAAATTTCGAACGGCTACGCTGGAGGAAGGCGGTTCGGTTCAGGATGTGGCTCCAGCCTCGGCGCTGCGCACATTTTGGATCACATCTTTTCCAGGGCCACAAGGATGGAGAGCAAATGCTTCTAAAGTGAAAAATACGTGGCTCTCGCATTAGCGCCGTGCACACTTGTTGAATGCTTACAACATGCACGCGGATGGAACACCTAACGTTTGCAACATGAGGCTCTCGAATTGGCACCACGCAGATTCGTCATACACGTTTCAAACAACTGCACGGAGGGATGGCAATTCCTTTACAACATTGGGATCTCTCATTGGGAGCCTCTTCTAACTCATGACCCGGAAATGCAATCACGTGCAACGGCTACACGGACGGAGAGAGGCTCCGTTTCGAAACTGGGCAATTGCTTGGGGCTGTATCAGAGTCTATGACTCGAAACTGTACATGGTAGCGCGTTGGCCTTCCAAGGGAGCGCTCCTGGCAGTGAACAAAGGGATAGCCGCAGGGATTCGTTCGGAAGGGACTTCGGAAGGGCGTGCTGCGGCATCGTCGACGCATCATGGGTTCACGCTTATCCTTCCAACCGTTTTCCTTCCATTCAAGGCATCCTTGTGCCATTCCTAGACAAGTCGTTCGAGGGGGCTGGGCGTTTCGCATGAGACTTCCTCACCATTCATGATTGCCCTGACGATTGAAACGTTTAACGGCTGCAGGGATAGAGGGGCCTTTTCAAAATGAAGCTCTCGCCTGAGCGCCGTGCAGACTTGTGCTAAAGACGTGCAGATATTACAGGGATGGAAAGGGGAGTTGGTTCTCAAACCGGGGTTCCCAACTTCGCGCCGAGCACATGTTGCAACACCTACAAGCACGAAAGGGGGGGGGTCGAAATGTTACTCTCGCTTTGGTGCGTCGCGCAAAACCGTCGCCAAAGCTTGCAATGGGTACAAGGATGCAAGGGTGGTGCTGTTTTTACTTGGGCTTTTGCTTAAGCGCTGCGCGCATCCGTCTTACGTGTTGCAACAGCTGCACGGATGGAGAGCGGTTGCTCATAACATTGGGTTCTCGTCTTAGCGCTGCGCCCCTTCGTTTCAACAGCTGGTGACACTTACAACGGCGGAAAGCGCTTCCTTCTCAAACTGGCACTATGTCATTCGCGCCACGCACGTTCGTGTTAAACGTTCGCAGCGACTACGACGGAGGACGGTTCCTTTTTCAAACCGTGGCTTCGTTTGGGACTCCCCAGTGTGGAATATACGTAGCAAATGCAGGAATGCAAGCGAATCCTGTCAAACCTGGGGCTCTTGCTTATACATTCACAACATGAATACAACAAGTGTATGATTGTAGTTTAATTGCACGGATAGGGGGGCTGTTCCTTTTCACAACGGGGCCTGTGCTGGACACTCCGTTCAACATCATGATGCCAGAACTACACATGCATGGCTGCAAGGATACAAGGCAGCTCCTCTCTTCAACGGGGCCCTCGTCTGAATTGCAGACGCCTGGGACGTTCGTCTTCCAGGGGGCGCTTCTGGCGGTGGCAAGGAATGCTTGCAGGGGCTGATGAGGAGGGGGCCGAGGGTGGGAGGGTGCAGTGTAGCATCGCTGCTGGCTCGTAGGTTCAGTCTGGTCCTCCTCCCCGTCCTCCTCCTGCCCTGGGGAATCCATAAGGTACCGATACCGCTGCTCCCCCGGACCTCTCCGGGGTGTGTTCTGATCAGGGTCTCGAGGCGAATCCAGCGGTGGCGACGATGGCCTCCCAGAGGCCCAAACATGGGAAAACGGGCGAAGGGTAGAGGTATGGGTACCCCTTCCTCCTCTGATCCTCCTCCTCCTCCTCCTCCTCCTCCTCCCCCTGTTCCCCGTCCTCGTCCTCCCCCTCCTCTTCCTCCACCGATCCTCTCCGAGGCCCCCGCGCGCCGCTCCAGCTGCGCAAGTCTCCTCCGGTCCGCGTCCGCCCGCCGCTGCAGCGCGGAGAGCGCGAGAGCTCCTCTCGGGGGCCCCGTCCCATGGCAGCCTGCAGTCAGCCCGTCCAACAAGAGCGCGCGATAAGGACCTTGGAGGAGGAGGCGGAGGAGGGGCGGGGGCCCCCTCCTCCTCCCTCCTCCTCCTCCTCCTCCTCCTCCTCCTCCTCCTCCTCCTCCTACAGTCCTTCTCCTCCTATGGTCCTCCTCCGAGCTTCCTGAGCAGCGTCCCGCTCACTCCAACCGTATACACTAAGGGCTAATCAACCTGTCGAACAAAAAAAACGCGCCTGCGCGTTGCTCCCCTCTCCTCGGCTTCACTCACACGCACGGAATTATGCATGCTGGGATCGGCAAGCACAAACTACTAACATCAAAACGAAACGAGCACAAATCCGCCGCGGCCGTCAACTCTTCAAGGGCCTTGGAGGGCCATGTCGACACTCTGCGAGCGGGGCGCGGCCAGCGAAAGCGGGCGGCCAAGGATGGGCCGAAGGGGAAGGATGCAAGGGTTGCCTTGGAGAATCGCTCATCCTTGCTATGCAGGTTGACTGTGTTCCGTGATAAGGGGGAAGCGAGGAGGTTGAGCAGCGAAGAGAAGTAAAAGGGAAACATCGCGGGAGCGGGGGAACCATGACGTGTCTCCCAAGCAGCCCCCGATGTACATCAACATGCTGGTTGGAACCTCACGGGCGACAACACTCCACTGACTGCGGGGACTTCCAGAGACCGCTGGGGGCCACGGAGAGCTCCGCTAAAACTGCTACCTCAGGTCAAATGCACTTCGCGCCTTGCGCCGTGCGCGGCGCCTGCATCTTCGCGCCCCCGCGCCGCCCCTGGAGATGGAGAATCCTGCGGCCCCGACAGCGCAGCGCGGTCAATCCTCGCGCCCCCGCGGGTGAGCCAGATGGTAGGGGGTCGCGCCTGCCATGCGTCCGTCTGCGCGCCGCCATGGCAAGGTGAGCTTCCGACTGCCCACCGCCGAGGCAGCAAGAGGAGAAGAGTGCCGGCGACCCAAGAGGACACTGGACGACCACGAGCAGGAAAAGGTGGACGGAGAGAGCAGGAGAGAGGAGGAGAGAGGAGGAGAGAGGAGGAGGAGGAGGAGGAGGAGGACGAGGAGGAGGGAGGGGAGGAGGCAGGGAGGAGGAGGCAGGAGGGAGGCAGGAGGGCAGGAGGAGGAGGAGGAGGAGGAGGAGGAGGAGGAGGAGGAGGAGGAGGCAGGAGGAGGCAGGAGGAGGAGGCAGCCAGGCCGTCCTTGAGCTCCGCCGAGCCCGCCCGTCCGCGCGGCCGCGGGCGACGCCGCCAGCGCCGAGGCCTCGCAACAGGGCGGCGACGGGCCGGCCGTCCTCGACATCGCCTCCTCCTCCTCCTCCTCCCTCCTGCTGCTCCTCCTCCTGCTGCTCCTCCTCCTCCTCCTCCTCCTCCTCCTCCTCCTCCTCCTCCTCCCCACGAATGAACTGGGAGGAGGAGGAGGAGGAGGAGGAGGAGGAGGAGGAGGAGGAGGAGGACCAGTGTACAGTAAACCCAAGACTCATCAACGATGTTGCAACAGACCTCCCTCCAGGTTGCCTCGTGACAAGCCCCCTACTCGGAACTGTTCTCATTGACGGAAGTGCGCCCTTTGAAGACAATCGTTTGGATATCCTGAACTGCGCCAGAACACACTTCCTTGGGCTTCAACGCCGCGCATCACCGTTACTGTTGCGTTTTGACGAACCGAACCTGCATCTTGCCAGAAGACCATTCCTGTGACTTCAACACCGCGAATCATCGCAACTATTGCGCCCTGGCAGTCCGGCATCGTGCCGAAATACCGTGTGTCCGGGACGTTAACTCTGAGAATTCTTGAAACTGCTGTAAACTCTTAAAACGAACGTGCGCGGCGCTAGGGCGAGAACGCACCCTCAGCCCTCCATCCGTGAAGCTCCTGCAACGTTGAAAAAGAATGTGCGCGGTGCTGAGGCGAGGGCCACATTTTAAAAAGGAGCCGCCCTCCACTGTGAAACTCTAGCAAATATTTAAGACGAGTGTGCGCGGCGCTAAGGCGAGAACCACATTTTGAAAATGGACCGCCCTCAATCCGTGAAATTCTTGCAAATTCTTAAAACGAGTGTGTGCGGCACTACAGCGAGAGCAGCATTTTGGAAACGGGCCGCCCTCAATCCGCGAAGCTTCTGCGATTGTTTAAAGCGAACGTGCGAAACGCCAAGGCGAGAACCACATTGTGAAAACGGTTCGCCCTCCATCTGTGAAGCTCTTGGAAACTCGCAGCCTAAGGATCATGAGCGGCGAGGAGCTCTCAGGCGAAACGCCTGGCACGCCCTACCGAAGTGCCTCGGGGTGCGACAGGGAAGAGTTATCTATAGGGAGCAGGAAAAGGAACGGAGAAGGAAACTGCCCTCCTGACTTCCCTCTCCCCCTCCTCCTCCGCCTCCTCCTGGGTGCAGGGCCTTTCGAGGGCCTCCGAAGGCCGCCGCGGGCGCGCGCGCGCTCCCGCCTCGCCGCCGCCGCCCTCCTCGGCCGCCGCGCACTCCTCGAGCGCGCGCGTGCGCACCGTGGGCCCGCGGCTGCGCGGGCGCAGCGACCCCGCCGACGCGGAGCGCGCCTGCATCGCCCGCGCGGAGCGCGCCCGCCGCCGGGGGGGCCCGGGGCGCGCCCCGCGGCCGACGGGGCCCGCCGCCCCCCCCCGGCCTGCGCGCGGCGAGCGTCGTCGCCGGGCCCACGGCGCCGCGGCCGGCCCTGCCGACGACGAGGCCGACGACGACGGCGGCAGGCGGCGGCGGCGGCAGGCGCGGGACGACGACGACGACGACGACGACGACGACGACGACGACGACGACGACGACGACGAGGACGAGGACGAGGACGAGGAGTAAGATACCAGGAGAACGACGACGGCGGCGGCGGCGCGGGAGGCAGCGGCTGCCGAACGGCAGGGCAGGGGGGAGGGGGAGAAGGCCAAGTGGAGGAGCGAGCTGACGCCGCGGGCTGCGCCGATGGCAGTGACACGGGGGGGAGGGGGAGAAGGGGATGCATCGGGGGCGTCCCAGAGGGGGGGTCGCAAATCATGGCCCGAGGCATGTGGGCGGACCAGAGGGGGCCAGGGAACGTGCTGTAAGAAGAGGAGGGGCCGTGACCATGAGATCCACCCCCTCTAGTCATCACCCCCCTCCTCTTGGCCGCCCCCGAGTGCAGGGAAGGCGGAGGAAAGCAGGGCCCGAGGCATGTGTTCGGACTCGGGGGGGAGGCCAGGGAATTCATTGTAATAAGAAGAGGGGCCATGACATCGGGGGAGATATCATGGCCCCAGCCATGATATCCACCCCCCCCCCTCTTGGCCGCCCCCGAACATAGGGAAGGCGGAGGAAAGCAGAAAGGCGGAGGAGGAGTCGGAGGGGCAAAGGGGGAGTGCAAGGGTAGGGGGGGAGGTGCAGGGCGAGGAGGGGAAGGGTATGGTCAGGGGTACCGGAAAGGGACCAGGAATGGGTAGGATAGAAAAGAAAACGAGGGGTATAATTTGAAGGGGGAAAAGAAAGTAAGGGGAGCACAATGATAAATACGGCATCAGGAGGAGGAGGAGGAGGTGGAGGAGGAGGAGGAGGTGGAGGAGAAGGAGGGGGACACATACACACAAAGCGGGCAATAGACAGCGTCGCGCGGCCAGCAATCAACGGAAGCAATGGTATCAGAAACAGGCCACGTGACAAGCCGCACGAGGACGAGGATGGTGACGATGATACAGACGGTGATGCAGTCGGGAACTTTTGGATAGCGTGTCGCCTCGGCGGCCCTGGCGACACGTTGTGCCTGGCGAGTGGAGCGCGTGTCGCTCCGCTCCGCGGGACGGGAAGCTCGGAAAAGCTCGGCACGTGGACGCCTCGAGACCGTGAACTGGATAGCGTGTCGCGCTGAGGCGCGGTGGGCCAGGCCAGACCGTAAGCTTGAAACTGCAGCAGAAACCATTCTGCTGGCGTGGCTGCAGCTGGCCCTGGATCCAACTCACCTCCCTGTCATCTTGTTTGACGTTGCACGGACATGAAGATTAGATCTTGTTGCGTCCAGAAAAAATCTTGGCCTCAAGGAGCATAATCGCCGACTTAGGCCTTGACAATCAATGTAAGGCAGCCGCCAGTGCGGAAAAGGGAGTGCGAAAAGCTGCAGTTCAAAAGCGTGGCCCATGGTGGCGCAGAGTAACTAGGCGGCTGTCGCAGGAGAGAGAGAGAGAGAGTAATAACCAACAACAGTATAACCCTCCTCCTCCTCCTCCTCCTCCTCCTCCTCCTCCCCCTCCTCCTCCCCTCCCCTCCCCTACCCTCCCATATCCCCCCCTCGCCGCCACCCGCCCTGCTCCTCTCGCAAGTTCCTTCTCTCGTTCGTTCCCCTTCCCATCCAGCCTGACCTTTCCTCCCCTCGCCTCCGCCTCCAATCCTCTCCTCCTCCCCCTCATCCCACCATCCCCCACCGCCCCTGCTCCCCATCCTTCCTTCCTCGCCTGCTCCTCCTCTTCCCTCACCTGGACCCCTCTCCTCCCCTTTCTCCCCTTTCACATCCCCTCCTCGGAGAACTCAGGTAGCCTCCGCCAGGCCCAAAAGCATCGAAAAAGAGCCATCCTCGATCCACGACCTTCCCATGCTCCCCCTTGCCTCTCCAGGCTCCGCGCCCGCTCATCCCCGACCGCCGATTGGCCGTCCGCGCCTTATCCGCCCTGTAGATGCAGGCATCGAGAACGGTGTTGAACAGCACCTCCAGCTGTGTGCGGTGCGGCCTCCTCCTCCTCCTCCTCCTCCTCCCCCTCCTCCTCCTCCTCCTCTTCCTCTTCCTCATCCTCCTCCTCCTCCTCCTCCTTTTGCGTTAGTCGGACTGGAATCCACATACATTGCAACGTCCTCCTCCTCTTCCTCCGCCTCCTCCTCCTCCTCCACCTCCTCCTCCTCCTCCTCCCCTCCTCCTCCTCCTCATCATCATCATCATCATCATCATCATCATCATCATCATCATCATCATCATTATCATCATTATCATCCTCCTCGTCGCCATCCTCGCTCTCCTGCTCCTCTTCCGCCTCCTTCTTCCTTTTCTCACGCTACCCACCATCACCCATCCTCATACCATTCCATATGATGTTCCTCCTACCTTTATCCTCCTCCTTCTCCTCCTACTCACCCTCCTCCTCCTCCTCCTCCTCCGCCTCCTCCTCCTCATCACCATCACCACCACCACCACCATCATCATCACCACCACCACCATCAGCATCATCATCACCAGCATCAGCATCATCAGCATCATCCTCATCAGCAGCAGCAGCATCAGCATCAGCATGAGCATCAGTACCAGCATCAGCACCACCAAGTAATATCATAATCCGCAGCATCAGCAGCAGCATTAGCATTAGCATCATCATCATCATCATCATCATCATCATCATCAGCAGCAGCAGCAGCATCATCGTCATCATCATAATCATCATCATCATCAGCAGCAGCAGCAGCATCATCACCACCACCACCACCATCGTCATCACTACCCTTCCCCTCCAGTGCCAGCGTTGCAAGAATCATGGGAGGGGAAGGGAGAAACAAACGTTGAGGAGAAAGGGCAGGTGAGGTGAGAGAAGACAGAGGATGATGATATTGATGATGATGATGATGCTGATGCTGATGCTGATGCTGCTGCTGCTGATGATGATGATGATGGCCATGGCGATGATGATGATGATGATGATGATGATCATGATGATGATGATGTTGTTATTGTTGATGATGATGATGGTGATGATGATGAAGAGGAGGAGAAAGAGGGGAGGAGGAGGAGGAGGAGAAGGAGGACAGGGAGGAGGAGGGGAAGGAGGAGAAGGAAGAGGAACGCGCTCTCCCCATCCACTTCCAGGAACTCCCATCAACGTCCGGAAACTTACGGAACGCCGCCCAACACCTTCGGGGACCTGTGGTAACTCACCAATATGTTTCTGAGTAAACCACCCAAACCTCTTCCGCCTCCTCCTTCTCATCCCTCCGCCTGGTCCGCCTGCTCCTACTCATACTCCCCCGAGAGCGACGACGACGCCTACGCCGCCGATGCCGACGACCACGACGCTGACGACGACGTTAACGACGCTGCCGACGGCAACGACGACGCCGACGACGCCCGCCGACGACGCCGACGACGACGACGCCGACGACGACGCCGCCGACGCCGACGACCGACGGCGACGCCGGTGACGCCCACAACAGCATCCGACGCCAGCGGCGGCGGCGCGACGGCGGCATGGCCCTGGCGACCGTCGGGCGGAGGGCGCTGCGGCGCCTCGTCCTCGCAAACGTTCAGGCCAGGGCGGTCCAGCACGGAGAGCGCCTGGCGCCCCGTCGTCGCTGTCGCCGCCGCCGCTCCTCCCGTCGACCTCCTCCTCCTCCTCCTCCTCCTCCTCCTCCTCCTCCTCCTCCTCCTCCTCCTCCTCCTCCCCTTCTCCTCCTCCTCCTCCTCCCTCCTCCTCCTCCTCCTCCTCCTCCTCCTTCCTCTTCCTCCTCCTCCTTCCTCCTTCCTCGTTATCCTTCCTCCTCCTCCTTCCTCCTTCCTCCTTCCTCTCCTTCCTCCTCCTCCTCCTCCGCCTCCTCCCGCCTCCTCCTCCTCCTTCTCCCTTCCTCCTCCCCTCTTCTCTCTCCTCCATCCACTGCCCCTTCCCCTCCTCCTCCTCCCCGTTCCTCCTCCTCCCCTCGTCCGTCCTCTCCTCCTCCTCTTCCTCCTCCTCCCTCCTCGCCTCGTCCTCGTCCTCGTCCTCGTCTCCTCTCTCTTCCTCCTACTCCTCCTCTCCTCCTCCTCCTCTCCTTCCTCCTCCTCCTCCTCCTCCTCTCCTCCGCCTCCTCCTCCTGCTCCTGCTCCCTGCTCCTGCTCCTGCTCCTGCTCCTGTTCCCTGCTCCTCCTGCTGCTGCTCCTCTGCTCCTGCTGCTGCCTGCTGCTCCTGCTGCTCCTGCTTGCTCCTGCTGCTCCTGCTGCTCCTTCTGCTCCTGCTTGCTTCCTGCTGCTCCTGCTGCTCCTGCTGCTCCTGCTGCTCCCTGCTGCTTCCTGCTGCTCTGCCTGCTCCTGCGCTCCTGCTGCTCTCCCCTCCTCCTCCTCTCCTCTCCTCCTCCTCCCTCCTCCTCCTCCTCCTCCTCCTCCTACATCCTCCCCTTTTTCCTCTCCTCCTCCACGCTCCCTTTTCCCCGCCTCCTCCTCATCCTCCTCTCCTCCCTTCCTCTCCTCCTCCTCCTCATACGTCCTCTTCCTCGTCCTCGTCTTTCTTCTTCCTCCTCCTCCTCCTCCCCTCCTCTTCCTCTCCTCCCCTGCTCCTCTCCCTCCTCCCTTCCTCCTCCCGTCCCCTCCCCCCTTCTCCTCAGCCCCCGTTTCCTCGTCCTCCTCCTCCTCCTCCTCCGCCTCCTCGTCCTCCTTCTCGTCCTCCTCCTTGTCCTCGTCCTTGTCCTCCTCCTCGTCCTCCTCGTCCTCCTCCTCTTCCTCCTCCTCCTCCTCCTCCTCCTCCTCCTCCTCCGCCTCCTCCTCCTCCTTTTCCTCTTCCTCTTCCTCCTCCTTCGCGGATGGAGGGCGGCTCCTTTTGAAAATTTGGCCTTCGCCTGAGCGCCGCGCGCATTCGTTCTGCGGTTTTACATCAGTTCGAGGATAATTCTGGCTGACGTCCCAGCAACGGTGTTTTGGCACGACGTAGGACTGTCAGGGCACAGAAGTTACCTTGATTCGTGGCGTCGAAGTCCCAGGAATGGTGTCCTGGCGCATTTCAGGATCGTCAAAACGTGAATGTCATGTTGATTCGCGGCGGTTCAGTCCCGGGAATGGTTATCCGGCACCGGTCAGGAATACCAAGCGGTTGCCTTCCAACGGGGCACTTCCCGCAGTGAAGCCCAATCCTTGTAGGAATCTATAAGGGAAGAACTCGGAGGAAGGATTCACTGCAACGTCGTTGATGGGCCTTGGGTTGACACTGGTCCTCATCCTCTTCGTCCCTCTCCTCCTCCTCCTCCTGGTCCTTCTCCTCGCCCTCCTCCTCCACCCTCTTACTACTACGACTACGACTACGACTACTACGACTACGACTACGACTACTAATACAACTGGGACTAATAGTACTACTAGTACTACTAGTACTACTAGTACTACTAGTACTACTAGTACTACTAGTACTACTACTACGACTACGACCACCACTACTACCACCACTACTACTACTACTACTACTACTACTACTACT
>CAUYUJ010005728.1:0-45778 GCA_963575745.1 Prorocentrum cordatum | reverse complement strand
ACCCGCTCGGGCGCGCGGCCCGCGGGGTAGCGACGCCGCTTGTCGCTCCCGCGTTCCCGTGCCACTGCCCCGTCGGTTTCTGCCGCTGCAGCGAGGGCGCGCAGCTCGCCCAGCACCCCGTAACGCACAGTGACGTCCGCGAGGCCCTCGCGGCGGGCGGCGCAGAAGGGAGTGGGGAACGCCCAGTTCCAGCGGTCCCAGGCTGGGACGTGCATTTGGCGCGCGGTCCAGAAGCCGCACTCAGCATAAATGCGCTCACAGACGTCCCCGACGTCCCGGCTGCGAGCCTTGATGACGACGCCGTAGGCGCACTGGAAGGCGCAGTGCACCTTCTGGCAGAGGGGCTGGCCGCAAGGCTGCCAAACGCGTGCGCAAGTCCGCAGCCAGTTCCCGCAGCGGCTGCCCAGCGGCACGAGGTCTTGACCCAGCAGCGTCCGCGCCATGCTCAGGTAGTCCCCCTCCTCCTCCTCCTCCTCCTCCTCCTCCTCCTCCTCCTCCTCCTCCTCCTCCTGCCCTCCTCCTCTTTCCTCCTCCCATGTTTCCTCCTCCTCCTCCTCCTTACTCCTCCTCTTCCTCCTCCTCCTCCTCCTCCTCCTCCTCCTCCTGCTCCTCCTCGTCCTCGTGCTCCTCCTGCTGCTGCTGCTGCTCTTTCTCCTCCTCCTCATCCTCCTGCTCTTCTTGCTCTTACTGCTCTTCCTGCTCCTCGTGCTGATCGTGCTCCTCGTGCTCCTCGAGCTCCTCGAGCTCCTCGTGCTCCTCGTGCTCCCCATGCTCCTCGTGCTCCTCCTGCTCCTCCTGCTCCTGCTCCTGCTCCTGCTCCTGCTCCTCCTCCTCCTCCTCCTCCTCCTCCTCCTCCTCTTCCTCCTCCAGCTTGGCGCCGCACATTGCCCCAGCACCGCGCAAGCATTCTGCATATCAAGTGTGATCATGAAGATACTCTGTACAACGATGCTGGTGCTGATGGCACCGAGGAGATCTGGGAAGGATAGGTGAGGACGGGAAGGAGGAGGACAAGGAGGCGGAGGAGGAGGAGGCGGAGGAGGAGGAGGAAGAAGAGGAGGCGCAGGGGATGGAACATGAGGGGCAAGGAGGAGGAGGAAGAGGCGGCGGGGGAGGAGGATGCAGGAGGAGGAGGAGGCGGAGGAGGAAGTGGTGGTGGTGGTGGACGAGGTTGAAGAGGAGGGCAAGGAGGAGGAGGGAGGAGGGAGGAGGGAGAGGAGAGGGAGGAGGGAGGAGGGAGAGGGAGGAGGGAGGAGGGGGAGGAGGAGGAGGAGGAGGAGAGGAGAGAGAGGAGGAGGAGGAGGAGGAGGAGGAGAGGAGGACCAGCAGGAGGAGGAGGAGGAGGAGGAGGAGGAGAAGGCTGAGGAGGAGGAGGAGGAGGTGGATGTGGATGAGGCGCAGGGGGTGGAAGAGGAGGGGCAAGGAGGAGGAGGAGGAGGAGGAGGAGGAGGAGGAGGAAGAGAAGGCGGAGGAGAGCAGGGGGAGGAGGAGGAGGAGGAGAAGGAGGAGGACGAGGAAGAAGAGAAGGGGCAATGAGGAGGGAAGGAAGGAGGGAGGGAGGGAGATGGGAGGAGAGGCTGAGGGAGGAGAGCAGGGGGAGGAGGAGGAGAAGGAGGAGGAGGATGAGGAGGAAGAGAAGGGGCAATGAAGAGGAATGGAAAGAGGGAGAAGGGAGGAGAGGCTGAGGGAGGAGAGCAGGGGGGGAGGAAGCGGATGAGGGGGAGGAGGAGGCGGAGGATGAGGAGGAAAGAGAGCAATTCGTCGTCGACTGCCCACGGCTGGCCCAGGCGGCGGTCAGGGGAGGCGGCTCCTTGTCGGCCTCCTTGGGGCTGCTGGCACGCTTCGCAGCCTCGGGCGTGTATGGTTTGTGTGTGTGTGTGAATGTGAATGTGAATGTGAATGTGAATGCGAATGTGAATGTGAATGTGAATGTGAATGTGACTGTGAATGTGAATGTGGATGTGAATGTGAATGTGAATGTGAATGTGAATGTGAATGTGAATGTGAATGTATGCGATGTGACTGTGTGCGGGTGCGGGTGCGGGTGCGGGTGCGGGTGCGTGTGCGTGTGCGTGTGCGTGTGCGTGTGCGTGTGCGCGTGCGTGTGCGTGTGCGTGTGCGTGTGCGTGTGCGTGTGCGTGCGCGTGCGCGTGCGCGTGCGGGTGTGTGTGTGTGTATATATATGTATACTAGAACCATCGCGCGCGCTTCGCGCGCGCTCAAGTTCTAGCTAAGATAGTCGTCATCGTCATCATCGCCATCATCATCACCATCATATCTGGCGTCATCGTCAGCGGCATCGTCATCATCACCATGACCATCACCATCATCACAATCGTCATCATCACCACCATCAGCAGCAACATCGTCATCACCATCGTCATCATCGCCATCGTCGTCATCATCGTCAATATCGTCACCTGAATTATCAAAATAATCATCCTCATCATCGCCATCGTCATCATTATCGTCGTCGTCGTCGTGATCGTCATCATCGTTATCGTCATCATCATCGTCATCATCTTCATCATCCGCCCACTCCTGCATCACAAGCACCATAAACAGCATCGCCACCATTATTATCAGCATCGGCGTTATCATCCTGACCATCAGCAGCATCATCATAATGATCGTCAGCATCACCATCCTCAACAGCATCACCGTCATCGTCATCATGATCGTCAGCATCACCACCATCATCATCATCATCATCATCATCATCATCATCATCATCATCATCATCATCATCATCACTCACATCACGATCACCACCATCAACAACATCATCATCATCATCAGCATCATCATCATCAGCATCATCATCATCATTCCCACTGTCAACATCATCATCATCATAAGATTATTCCTCCTCCTCCTCCTCCTCCTCCTCATCATCATCATCATCATCGTCGTCGTCGTCAACTTCATAATAGTCGTCATCATCGTCATCATTTTCGTCACCGTCGTCTCCGAAGCTCCCCCGCCGAACTCGAGGATATCTTCGCAGCGTCTTGCATGCCGCGTGAGCAGTATTGGGGATGTAGGTTGTGAGCCTGAGGCCGCCCTGCATAATCATCATTGTCATTATCACCAGCGTCTGGAAGCCTGGCGGGGCCCTTTCGGCGCCTTTTGGAGGCCTCTTGGAGCTTCCTCCTGGCCTCTCGAGGCCTCTTGCGGACTCCTGGGGGCCTCTTGGGAGCTTCTGGTGGGCGAGGGCTCGAAATGTCAGCTCGTGTTCCCCATCTGGGGCTCCTCTTGGAGTGTTCTGGGAGCTCTTTTGGGCCGTCTTGGAAGCTTCCTGGGCCGTCTTGGGGCTCTCTTGGGCTGTCTCGGTGGTCTCTTGGAGGCCTCTGGGCTCGTCTTGAGGCGATCTTTCGGGCCTCTTGGGCCGCCTTGGAGCGTCTGGAAGCCGAACTGGTGAGAACGCCAAAACCCTTCAAAACCCACTAAAAATCTGTGACAATTTCCTATTGGGCCCCTCCCGAGTGCTGTCGGAGACCTGCTGGGACGCTTTGGCAGCTGTTTAACCGTCTTGGAGTGCTCCCGGGCCGCTTCGGACCTCTCTTGGGCTGTCCTGAGGGCGTCCTGGAGCCATTTTAGAGGGTCCTGGGAGCGTCCTGGCGTCTCCGGCGGGGGGGTGACCACAGCCACTGGGCAAAGTGAGGCCCCCCCCTGGTCCAGGACCCCCTCCCCACATATATATATATATATATATATATATATATACATATATATATACATATGTCTATATATGTGTGTATATACACACAACATACATAAATAAATAAAACATACATACATACATACATACATACATACATACATACATACATACATACATACATACATACACACAACACACATACACACATACACACATACATACATACAATACATACATAACATACATACATGCATACACCATACATCCATACATACATCCATACATCATACATCCATACATCCATACATCCATACATCCATACATCCATACATCCATACATCCATACATCCATACATCCATACATCCATCCATCCATCCATCCATCCATCCATCCATCCATACATACATACATACATACGTACATACATACATAGATACTTAGATACATATATACATAGATGCATGTATACATACATACATACATACATACATACATACATACATACATACATACATGCATGCATGCATACATACATATAGAAACTATAGAAACATACGTAAAGCATGTAGGATTGTGTACACAGGAGAAGGACAATCTATATATAGAAACATACGTACGTCGTCCAAGACGCCTCGGAAGGCGCAGAATACTCCTCCAAGGCGCGGAATCACGTTCCCGGACCGCCGTCCGGGAACATGAGGGGGACGACCTCCTGAGGGCCTCCAGTGGGCCTCTCTTGGAGGCCTCTCGGAGGCCTGTTGGGCTCTCCTGGAGGCGTCTTGGGGCGCGCTCAGGGCCATTTTTGGGCATCTTGGGGGCCTCTGGGGGCCTCCGGGGAGGCTCTTGGGGGCCTCTTTGGGGCCTCTTGGGGCCTCGCGGGGCCCTCTTGGGGACCGCTGGGCTCGCTTAGGCAGTCTTGAAGCCCTGTCGGGGCTCTCCTGGAACCGTCTTGGGCGGCTCCTGGGCCATCTTGGGGCTCTCCTGGGCCGTCTTGGGACGATTTTGGGGGTCTCTTGGGCCGTATTGGGGCGGGCTTGGGGGCCTCTTCGGCCGTCTTGGAGCGGTTTGGGGAGACTCTTGGACGGCCTTGGAGCGTCGGAACCCCGAAAAAGCGAGAAGGCCAAAAACCTCGAAACAAAACAATAAAAAACAACGATTTTTGCTTGTCGGGGCTCTCTTGGGAGGCCTCTTGGGATGCCTTCGGGGCCTCATGGAGCTCTCTTGGAACGTCTTCGGGCCTTCCTGGCCATTCCTGAAGGTATCTATGCGCATCTTGGAGCGCTCGCGGGCCGTCTTGGGCGGTCTCTAACTGTTCCTGGCGGTCCCAGAGGCCCTCTGGGACGCTTCGGACGCTCACGGGGGCGCCCTGCACCCCCATGGAGATTACAGGCAGCGCCCTGGGCCGCCCCCGGGCCCTACTCCGATATATATATATATATATATATATATGTATATATATATATATATATATATGTGTGTAACATGTATATATTATATATATATATATATATGCATATATACCCATATGTATATATATATACATACATACATACATACATACATACATACATTCATACATACATACATGCATACAAACAAACATACATACATACATACATACATACATATATGTGTGTGCGTGTGCGTGTGCGTGTGCGTGTGTGTGTGTGTGTGTGTTGTGTGTTGTGTGTTTTGTGTGTGTGTGTTGTGTGTTGTGTGTTGTGTGTTGTGTGTTGTGTGTGTGTGTGTGTGTGTGGTGTGTGTGTGTGTGTGTGTGTGGTGTGTGTGTGTGTGTGTGTGTGTGTGTGTGTGTGTGTGTGTGTGTGTGTGGTGTGTGTGTGTGTGTGTGTGTGTGTGTGTGTGTGTGTGTGTGTGTGTGTGTGTGTGTGTGTGTGTGTGTGTGTGTGTGTGTGTGTGTGTGTGTGTGTGTGTGTGTGTGTGTGTGTGTGTGTGTGTGTGTGTGTGTGGGGGGGGGTCTCCATGCTGCTGCTGGCATCCTGTTGCTGTTCCTCGATCAGGAGGAAGAGGAGGAGGATCGAGGATCGTGGTGTTCTGGCTGCCAGGATCCTCGCCAGGCGTCCAAGGGCCTCCAAATGCCTCCAGAGACCTCCAGAACTCTTGGCAGATACCTCCATGGGCCCCCCATGAGGGGAGGGAGGATGGAAGGAGGGAGAGATGGAGGGAAGAGGAGGTGGAGGAGGAGGACAAGACTTTACCCAGGATTCATAGACGATGCTGCAAGACAACCTCGCGTGCCAAGTCCCCTCCCCACAAGTCCCTGCAACCTTGAAAGATGAGCACCAGCTCGGTACGCCATTCGGGCGAGAGACCCGATTTGAACAGGGACTGCCGTGCACCCTTCGAGTCAGCACAATATGGAACGCGAGAAGGTACTATCGTACAGTTCAGCGGGGCGTCCAAGGCACCCCCTTCTGTTGAAAAGGAGCTGTCCTCCCATCCGCTCGAGCACCACGTGTGCAAATGCGCACACATGCACGAGTCTGGCCTGCATCTGAGGGGGATCCGCCATCATCTTGCAAGGAGGAGGAGGAGGAGGAGGAGGAGGAGGAGGAGGCGGAGGCGGAGGCGGAGGGGGAGGATCATCTTGCATGCAAGGCGAGAGCCTCATCTTGCAACAAAAGCCGCCCTCCATCCCTGCAGCCGCTGCGAACCTGGACGGCGGATGCGCACGGCACAGGGGCACCCAAGCTCGAGCACGGTTCCCCTCCGTCCCGTGGCCGATGCAGAGCTCGTGAAACCAGCGCGCGGCATGGACGGCGATAGTCTCATTTCGAAAACGTGTGCCACTCTTCACCTTTGTAATCATCGCACCACCTGTGCGAGGCACTTTGGCAAGAGCCCCCGATTTGAAAACAACCTGCCCTCCATCCTTGTGGCTGTTGCAAGCTTCTAAACCGAAGGTGCAAGGAGCTAAGGCGTGAGCCGCATGTAACAACGACCAGCCGTCCAGCTTGTGGCTGCTGGATTCCCTTCGCCTCACGATCGCAAAGTGCAGAGAGTCTCCAGCGAAACGCCTAGGCCAGCCCACGGACACGTCTGGTGGTGCGACAGGGGTGGGGTATTTATAAGGAGGAGGAGGAGGAGGAGGAGGAGAAGGAGGAGCACGAAGATGAGAAAGATGATGAGGAGGAGAACGATACTGACGACCATGACCCCCAGGCGCCGCGAAGAAAACGCGATGAGACGATGCTCGTGTTTTTCGGCATTGAGGAAATGAGTCTTTTGTTTGGAGACGCGCTCGTTGCAAGGCTTGACCTTGTAAGGGGAAAGGGGAGGTGGAGGAGGAGGGCGAGGCTGGGGAGAGGAGGGCGGCGTGTAGGATACACACGCATTCCCGCGGCTTCGGGGCTGCGGGAGGGAGTAGGAAAAGGAGGGGAGGGGCGGGGGGAGGCGGCACTCTCGCTGCAAGGCTGAGGAGGAGGAGTTTGTTACTTGACAAGGTGCCCATGAGTTGTCGTGGGGAAAGGAGCCTCAGTGCTGTCCACGGATGGTGCCGCAGCGCTTGCAGCACCAGAAATGGGAGAGGCTCTCGGCACACCTGCCCTTCAGGTTCTCGCGCAGCCAGCGAGCGGGAGGCCGTCGTTCTCGCGAGGCCCGCCATGGAGCGCCCCACGCTGCAGCCCTGCGAGGAGGGGCCCCTGGCTTAGATATGAGCCAGAACCTTGTAGACTTCTGGCAATCGTACAAGACGAGCCGAGATATGCGCTGGGAACTCGGGTGCTCCCCTCACTGCCCCGAGAGGAACGGCTATGAGGAGGAGGAGGAGGAGGAGGAGGAGGAGGAGGAGGAGGGGGGGAGGGGGGGGAGGAGGAATGATGGAAGACGGAGGAGGCGAGACTGATGCCCCCCTCCCCATCCTCCTCCTCTTCCTCCTTCTCCTCCTCCTCCTCCTCCTCCCTCCTCCTCCTCGTCATCCCTCCTCGTCGTTCCCTTCTCCTCCTCCTCCTCCTCCTCCTCCTCCTCCTCCTCCTCCTCTTTCTCCTCCTTTCCTATTCCTTATACATAACTTCTCCCTGTCGCACCCCGACGCCAGTTTTCAGGGCGGGCCGGGCGTTTCGCCTGAGACTTCCTTTCCATGTATGACTCTGAAGCTTAACAAGTGACAGCAGCTTCACAGATGGAGGGCGGGTGGTTTTCAAAATGTGGCTCTCGCCTTAGCGCAGCGCACATCCGTTCTACAAAATTGCAAGAGCTTCACAGATTGCGGCCGGGTGATGTTCAACATGTTGCTCTCGCCTAGCGCCGCGCACAGTCGTTTTACAAACTTGCAAGGGCTTCACGGATTGAGGGCGGGTGGTCTTCAACATGTTGCTCTCACCTTAGCGCCGCGCACCTTTGTTTTCAACAGTTGTAAGAGTTTCACGGGTTGAGGGCGGGTCGCTTTCAAACTGTGGCTTTCGCCTTAGCGCCGCGCACGTTCGTTGTAAATATGTCTGCAAGACCTTGACGGATTGAGGGCGGTTACTTCTCAAAATGTGGCCCTCGCCTAAGCGCCACGCGCATTCGTTTGCAAGAGTTTCACGGAGTCCCATGATCAACGTACTAGAGATGGTGTTTCGGAAGGATTCAGGATTATGAGGTGGAACAGGTACGTTGATTCGCGGTGTTGAAGTTCCAGGAATGGCGTGCTGGCAATATTCAGGATCCTCAAAACGCAACAGTCACATCGATCCGTGGCGTTGGAAACCCGAGAACGATGTTTTAGCATGCTTCAGGGTCTTCAAACCGTTGTCTTCCAACGAGGTAATTCCCTCAGGGGAGATGAACCGTTGTAGGGGCCTATGAAGAGGGAGCTCGGAGGGACGGTTTATTCCAATATCGTTGATGACTCTTGGGTTTACACTGGTCCTCCTCCTCCTCCTCCTCCTCCTCCTCCTCCTCCTCCTCCTCCTCCTCCTCCTCCTCCTCCCCTTCCCCCCTTCACCTCCGTCGTCCCACTCCATATCCTCCTCCTCCTCCTCCCCTTCGTCCTCACTGTCCCCCTCCTCCTCCCTGGTCTCACTCCGTGCATTCCTCCTTCTCCTCCTTCTCCTCCTCCTCTCCTCCTCCTCCTCCTCCTCCTCCTCCTCCTCAAGCGTTTCCGCCCAATCCGCCCAATCCTCGTTCTCCCTCCTCCTCTCCTTCTCCTTCCCTCCTCTCCTCTCCTCCTCCTCCTCCCTCCTCCTCCTCCTCCTCCTCCTCCTCCTCCTCCTCCTCCTCCCCCCCATCCTCATCCTCATCGTCCTCCTCCTCCTCCTCCTCGCCCGAGCCTTCATGATGATGGACACCGTGTACATGTCAGTGGGGACGGCACGGCGCTCCATGGCATCCAGCACGCGCAAGCCCTCTGCGACGTCCCCGGAGGTGATCGCGGTGCTGGGCGTCGGTGTCGTCATCGTCGTCGTCGTCGTCGTCGTCGCCGTCCTCGATGAGTTGGTGGGAGGACGAGGAGGGACGACGCCAGGATGAGCAGCAGGAGGAGGAGGAGGAGGAGGAGGAGGAGGAGGAGGAGGAGGAGGAGGAAGACGAGGGCGATGTTAAGGAGGAGGTGCAGCAGGAGCAGCAGGAGAGGGAGGAGGCGGGACGAGGAGGGAGGAGGAGAAGGAGGAGGAGGAGGGGGAGGAGGAGAAGGATGAGGAGGAAGAGGACGAGCAAGGGGACGATAGAGCCTCTGAGAGGAGGAGGAGGAGGAGGAAGAGGAGGAGGAGGAGACTGCTCCCTGTCCTCCTGCCCTGCTGCAGCTCTCGCGCCTCGGCCTCCTGCCGCTCCCCCCCCCCACTCTGGAGCTCTCGGCGGGCCCCTGGGGGCCCAGCGATAATCCCAGACGGCCTCAAAAAGTCTCGCTCCTCGCCTCCTCTCTGCCTCGCCCTCCTCGCCTCGTCCCTCCCCTCGTCTCCTCGCCCTCGCCCTCCTCGCCCTCCTCACCCTCACCCTCCCCGCCCTCGCCCTCCCCGCTCTCGCCCTCCTCGCCCTCCCCTCCTCGCCCTCTTCGCTCCCTCCATCCGGAAGAGGAGGGACGGACGAGGGCGGGTCGCCCTCCTGAGCAGGCAGTTGTAGGACGCGGTGTCCTCGGGGCGGGGAGGCGATTCTCAGCAGAGAAAGAACGGTACAGAATAAGCTTCTCCACTGCTGGGGGCGCCTGCCCCAGGGCGGCTGGAAAGTTTATACCCTCACGGTGGCACGTCGGGTTGTAAATTAGCTTTTAGAGGGAAAAGAACTATGCACATGCACCGATTCTGGCCAGGCCCATCCTGAGCCCAGGATCGGTGCATACGCCCTCCTACCTTGGCCAGGAAGGCATATGCACCGATCCTGGGTCAAAAATGGGCCTTGCCAGGATCGGTGCATGTGCATAGTTCTCTTCGCCCGAGCTTTCCAGCCGCCGTGGGGCAGGCGTCCCTGATGGCGGAAAAGCAAAGATTAAACCGTTCTTCGTCGGCTGAGGCTCGCCCATCGCCGATGTGGCGCTTGCGCGCCGCGGCAGCCACGAACGTAGCATTGGCGACTCCGCCTCGATCCGGGGGCGGGCGGTCCTAAGATTCGGCCGGGAGGCTGCTTTTGTTTTTGTCCAGCCCGTCATCGCAAACACTTTCACGTGTAGTCATTGTGCTTTCACCTTGGGCCTTCCAGGACGGCAGCAACGGGACATGGCGCACACAACCATCAGAACAGGCGCGCCAAGTATGGCCCAATGGCCACACTCAAGGAAGGCAAGCGCAAAGCGGAAACCATCCTTGTCGTTCAAGCGTGGAAAAGGCACATCGGGTACCGGCTTACCCAAGAAAGAGCAAAGAGGTCCCCACCCTTCAGTCACTTGAAAATCCAGGAGCCGGTCCTTGGGCACTCTGGCGCGAATCTTGGCATTCCAACTTTCATACCACTCTAGCGCCACCGAACGGTTAAGAAACTCAGGGTCATATGCATATCCTCGCTTTGCATGGTAGAAGCGAACCATCTGGATGAACTTCGCATAGCGGGGCACGATCGCGAGAGGCAACCATGACGATATCTTGTCCACGTGTGTCAACTGCTGAAGACTGTCTAACCACTTCTCTGGATCCGTGCGCGTTGTAAGGATCACTTTAACGTATGGGAGGTACTCAACGAATTCGAGCGCAAACGCGCTTGCTGGATCGTCTGCCGTGGCGTCAAAGCCATTGTGAACAAGCATCGACACGATGTCCGTGATACTCCTCTTGCCCGAGAGCAGACCCATCCACATGCTGCTGTCGTCATTTACAAATACCTCTCGCATGTGGTAGCAGTTGTAACCCAAAATGTCCAACGCCGCCTGCAACGACGCTGTACCAGTGCGGCCAGCACCAGCGCCGATGACCTGAATACCCGCCATCGCGCGGTTCGTCTGCTTACTGCTGCCTGCGAACGTGTCGCAAAGGGTCTTCAAAATCCGCCGACCCTTCGGAGTGTGTGTGTGTGTGTGAGACGCTTTTCCGTTTGAGTCGTCGTCGGCATCGTCGTCAACCTCCTCCTCCTCCTCCTCCTCCTCCTCCTCCTCCTCCTACTCATTTAATTACCTCGTCGTCGTCGCCCCGCTCTCCCTCTCCCTGGGCTCTCCTCCTCAAGCGATCCAGCCAAACAGAAATCAAGCAACATCGTAATTGATTCGAAGGGAAACCTTCCCTTTGATCCCTTCCCTGCCAGGGGCGGGGGGTCCCAAGGGGGTTGGTCCTGGGGGCGTCCTGAAGGGGGTCCTGGGGTTCGTGACCCCTCCCCCAGACGGCCCCCCTGTTGTAGAGAAGTGGGACAGGGGTGGTCTCCGTCGGCAGGGATTCTCAAGACTCAAGACTCCTCTCCCCGCCTCGGCCCCGTCTCCAGCTGTGGCCCCTGCCCGAGCCCGGGCCCAGCCCGGGTCCTGCCCCCGGCCCTGGCACTGCGCCCCCTGGCCTTGGCCCCCTGGCCCCGGCCCCGGCTTCAGCCATGGCCCCAACAGAGCCCAAGAGGCTCCCAAGAGAGCTCCAAGAAAGGCTCCAGATCGTCAGCGTCGTCGTCGCCGTCGCCGCCGCCGCCGCCGTCGTCGTCGTCGTCGTCGTCGTCGTCGTCGTCGTCGTCGTCGTCGTCGTCGTCGTCGTCGTCGTCATCGTCTTCATCGTCGTCGTCGTCCCCCTTCAGGGTCGGCGGCACCGGCCGCAAGGCCCTCTAAATAAAATTGTTCCCTGAAATGTTGCACACACCGATGCTGGACGTACTCACGATGACCAGTGAAGCTGTAAGCATGCTTAGAGGGCAAGCATGCAGTTGCAGTCGCATCCTAATTGTTGCCGATGGATGATAGGAGGCTTATCATTCACCCAGATCGCGACTCCAGCTGGAAGTTGTCAAAGGTGATTGGCCAAGATGGCTTGAGCCCTAATAGCCACGAATTCTATTATCGGGTGCAATTCTAGCATCATCTGGGCGACGAAGCTCAGGAGACCTTTCGCAGGAGGGCATAGGCACCCTACGCGATGGCTTACATAGGCCGCTCACGCGGCACACGTGAAACAAAAGGCGCGTACACCCTCCCTGCCCCAGGCCGATCATCTGGATTACCTCTTGGGCGTCCTTGTGGGAAGCCCTCACTTGGGTGGCGGCAAATCAGGCAGCCATGCGGGGTACGTGTTCTGAGGGGAGCGTGACGCTTTCACCTCGCCCAAAACGGACGAAAAGGGTCAAAATAATGGATCCCAGATGTTCTTTTGGGGGCCTCCTCCTCCTCCTCCTCCTCCTCCTCCTCCTCCTCCTCCTCCTCCAATCCTCCACCTCTGCATTATCCCCACACTATTGAACCACTTTTTACTCCCTCTCTTTCTCTTTCTCCTCCTGGTGGTCCTCATCTTTTTCCTGCTCCTCCTGCTCGTCGTTCTTCTCCTCCTCGCCCTCCTCTCGGCTTTGCGCAAGCACGAGGCCTCGCTCGTCGACACGTGCCTTGTCCTTCCTCCTCCTCCTCCTCCTCCTCCTTCCTGGCCATTTCGCGCCGAGCCTGCGTTTGGCCTGCAGCGAGGCGGCGCGCGGTGCTCTCGAGAGCCAACTTCGAAGCAGCATTGCTCTCGAGGGCTGGATGGCCCAACGCACCCACTCACGGCATGGGCGGGCTTGCGGTTCGTGCAGGGGCGAGCTACAATTTCTGCTGGAAATGGTAGGGCGCCAGGGGCGGCGCGACGTCGGGAGGCTCCCGTGCTCCACGGGACCCCTGCCGACAAGGAGGGCGAGGATCCTGTCAAGGGCAGGCTCCGCAAGCTTCGAGGCCACCTCAACGAGCTGCGGAAGCAGGCCGACGACCCCGACCTGGACCCCACAGTCACAAAGAACATCAACCATCTACATACGCAGCTTGATGACTTGCAGGCGTGTGCCGACGCAAACAGCAAAGCATACCACGATCCACGATGCTTCTCCGAGTGCAAGGTCGTGCGCGAGAAGAAAGAACTTGCGGGACCGCACCCAGGAGCGCATCGATGAGCAGGAGGAGTCCATCGCCGAGGCGCAGGCCAAGCTTGCGAAGGACGAAGCCTTGCTGGCGAAGGACAGCAAGAAGTTGGCCAAGCTGGAGGCGCGCATCGAGGAGCGAAGCGTGCCCAGGCCAGGGCAAGGATGGGAAGCGGCGGTCGCCTACCTCGAGCAGGCCAACAGGTGCCTGCCGGGGGCGTGCCTGCAGCGGCATCGACCCCAGACTGCAGGATGGCCCTCGACCCCGCTGAGGCCCAGAAGAAGACTGAGGACGATAGCGCAGCGGCAACATCAGCTAAGGAGGCAGAGGAGAAGGCGGCAGCAAATACTCAGGCTTCTATGGACGAGGACGGCCACGGAGACAGCAAGCACCAGCCAGGCCGTGGAGGTAAGCGGCATGCGGGGGAAGAGGTCAAGCAGGACAGAGCGCCAGCCTCGAGGACGTCAAAAAGATCATGGCGGAGTGGAGCTGCACGGGTGATCAGGTCGCTCGGCATGCTGGCAATGCGATGTCATTGCTTAGGGTCATGCAGTCGGAGCACTGCCCAAGCATCTCCAAGATTACCTGAGTGGGTACGTCTTCCTCCTGACGCCAAGGAGATTGACAAGCAAGAACTCTTCAGCGTCAACGCCAACTCCATCGGCAAGCTGGAGCGGGTGATGGCGCACGTCCGCTGCTACAGCGAGGCGCCAGTGGCCATGGCTAAGGGGCTGCAGGCCACAGAGCATGCGATCTCATGGTTCACGCAGCGGATTCAAAAGCATAGCTGGAAGCTCGGCACTGTTCCCAGCGTGAAGAAGCAAGGGGGGGCATGGGCGCGGGGGTGCTCATCGCCACACTCGCCTCCAGAGGCACGTGCTGCAGCCGCGGCGGGAGCCGCACTTGGGACATCTCCCCGCCCGAGTCCAAGGGCAGGCTCGCCATCGGCTGGGTCAACGCGGTTGCAGAGGAGGGGATCACCATACACCCTGCGAAATGCTTAAGAAATCATGGGTTAAGAAATTCATGGTCTCAGAAATGGAATAAAACCCAGAACTTCTATCAACACATCTTGGGATTTACATTGAAAAGTTAAGAATAATCGAGACTTTGGACGAAAACTTAGGTTTTCTTAAACATCGCCTAAGGTGTAGGCTCGGCATACCCCTGGGTCAACGAAGGCATGACACCGCGGAACTTGAGCATCCTCAGGAGTTTCACCAATGCGGTCCAAGCAGCAGGACGATGTTGGATACCTGGGGGTGACTTCATCGGATGTTCGCGCGGATTTCTTGGATCTGCGCTGGGTCCCCTCCCTGGCGCAACCAGGGGGGGGTCCAGCGCAGATCCATGAAATCCGCACGGACCGTCGAATTCATCCTTGTGCTGATTTTACAGTCGGCCCGTATCATAAGGATGCGCGATAAGGATGCAAGAGCCTTGGACGCCCATTCCGAAGCTTCTCGGGCGGGGAACGGCCAACGAAAGTGGCCAAGGATGGACCGAGGAGGCAAGGATGCAAGGGTACCCTTCGAAGGTTGCCCATCCTTACTTTGCGGGTTGACTGTGTTCTTCGATCAATCTCAACATCAACATCAACATCACCACCATCCTCCTCCTCCTCATGGGCCACGGGCATGGGCATGTTGGGGGCAGTGGAGGCCATCTTGGAGGGAAAGGCTCCCAAAGCTCATTCGACCTCCCCGTACTGGGCCTCTCTTGGGGGAATTGTGGAGGCTTCTGGGGCCATCTTGGAGGCCTCCCGGGCCATCTTGGAGGCCTCTTGGACCATCCTGGGGCGACGTTGGTGGCTTTTCGGGCCGCCCTGGAGCGCCTCGACCAAAGACCCCTGGAGAAGGTGAGTGCAGCACCAAGCAGTTTGTGGCAAGCAGCAAAGCGGCGGGGCGGGGGGTGGGCGGCTCTGTGACCGCGCCTCTTGAAGCCCTTCGGCCTTA
This sequence comes from Prorocentrum cordatum, assembly GCA_963575745.1. NCBI lineage: Eukaryota > Dinophyceae > Prorocentrales > Prorocentraceae > Prorocentrum > Prorocentrum cordatum. The sequence goes on along the minus strand of CAUYUJ010005728.1, from coordinate 30,731 downwards.
GCTACGCGGACCTATGTTTTGAAGTCGCAATTCCACATGAAATCTGATCATATTATTGAAGTAGTGCTGTATTGAGACGCCCCTCTTGGAAGTCTCTGAGGAAGGGCCAGCCCCTTCTGAGCGACCCCTCCCAGGGGGCCTTCCTGGCCAAGTGCCCCTAGCCCCAGCACCATGGTCGACTCGAGCGCAGGACCCATGGCCGTCTCAGATCTCGGAAGGGGACTGAACTCTCAGCCGCGAGGGTGCTCGCGCGTTGGGTCCCATTCTCCACTACCGGCCAGAGGAAAAGCGCGAGAGCTCAAATAAAAAATGCAATGCAGCAATACTCTAGACGTAGATGTAATAAAGTTGTGCTAATACCTGCGCTGGAACAGCTTGTTCTGGAGGTCCAATGGCAAGGCGCGCGCGGAAGAAGGAAAGAAATACACGTCCGGACTGCAGCGAAGCGTCTCGGCAGTCCGACAAGACGGGTGTGTGACGCAAGGGCCCGGCCACCATGCGTCAAGGAAGGCCCATTGCAAAACATGGCATTCTTATACATTGCCAAGCAACCTGCCTTAATCCCCTGGGCCCCCGCCCAGTCGCCGACCCAGCCGTGCGAAATTTCAAACCTGTCAAAAAAAACAATGGAAACTACGTGATGTTCGCCTTTTGGGCCCCCTTGGAGTCCACAGAGGAATCCCGACGGCTCAGGATGACCTCACAACGACACAGGACGGTCTCAGGACGGCCTAAGATAGCCCCGAGAGGGCCCCAGAGGCCAGAAAGAGGAACCCAAAAAGACTCCTACGAGCGCCTCCGGAGGGCAAAAACATGATTTAGGCGTTCTCGCAGTTTCGAAGTTTCGGCCGCCTGTAACGGCCCAAGCAGCCTCCGAAATGACCACCTTGGGGCCTAAGGAGACATCATAAAGCCCAAGAGGGCCCCAAGACCGCCCAGAACAGGCCCCCAAAATGGTCCAAGACGCCCTCAAGACGGCCCAAGAGGACCCCTAGAGAGCACCAAAGTGGCACCAAGAAGCCTCCAAGACGGCGCCCGCAGGGTCCCGACGGCGCAAGAGCGCTTCAAGACGGTCCAAGACGCGCCCAAGAGACCCCAATGAGGCCCCCCAAAGGCCCCAAGAGGCCCCCCAAAGAGGCTTCCAAGAAGCCCCCAAGAGGCCCCATCGATGCGTGCAACTTTGTCACACGTGCAAGAACGCAAAATGACACCCAAGATGGCCCACAAAAGATGCCGGAGGACGGCCCAAGGAGGCCCCGAGGCGCCTGTCGAGGCCATACGAGGAAACATCACAAACACCTGAAACAACAAAGGGAATCTATCATGAGTTTGGCTTATTCAGCCTCCTAGTGGTCCAAGAGGGCCTCAAGAAAGCTCAAGCTGCTTCAACGCTCCAAGAGGTCCCCACGAGGCCCCAAGGAGGCCTCCAGAGGCCCCCAAGAGGCTCCCAAGAGGCCCCCATCTGGGATGTACGTGGTCCGGACGTGTGCCCCGCGAAGCGAGAGGAATCCACGCGCAACCGCACGTCCAAAATTTAACGGGTCGCCGCGAAGAGGGACCCCCCGCGGAAGGAGGAAAAGTAATCCAAGCCGGGGGCTGGGGGGTCCAGGCATGAGTCGGGGAGGCGGTAGTTCCCCCCGAAGCGCCCTAAAACCCCCCAAAAAGACGCCGCCGATGCCGACGTCGACGTCGTCGCCACCGTGGTTGCTCCCCGCGTCTCCGGGCAGAGGCCCGCCGCGGCGATCTCCCGCATCATGGCGCTGGCGCTGGCCAGGTCGCCCTCGCACGCATGCCGGGCGCGGGGGCGGCGCGCGGCGCGGGGCCTTCTCCCCCTTTCGCCCCACTCTTGGCGACCTTCGGCGCTCCGGCCAGGAGAAGGATGAGGATGATGAGGAGGAGGAAGGAGGAGGAAGAAAAAGGAGAAGGGGGAGGAGGAGGAGGAGGAGGAGGAGGAGGAGGAGGAGGAGGAGGAGGAGGAGGAGCATGAGGAGGAGGAGGAGGACCCCGAGGCGCGCCTGCTGGCCTACCTGGACGACAGCTACCTCAAGGCTACGCTGGCGGCGTTGGAGGCAGCGTACGCCGCCGCCCCCGCCGCCTTCGGCCGAGTGGGCCTCTGGGTAAACGCGGCAAAGACGCAGGTGTGGAACCCTTGGGCCTGCAACTCCCAGCGTGCCTGGCCGGGAAGGTCGTGCCGCAAATGCAATGCCTCGGGACGCTCCTGCCGTTCGTGCGCGGCGGAACGGCTGCAGAGGGGCTCAGCGCCGACCCAGCGAGGGTAAGCTTGACGCCGACGGCGGCCCCCGCGGCGCCGACCGAGCACCTGACCGCCTACCTCGGGAAGCTGCGCGGCTTGCGGGCGCACGGGCTCAAGGCGCAGGACGAGGTGGTCCTCGCCAGGACGTTCGCGAACGGGGCGCCGCTGCACCACGCGCGGGCGCACCTCCTCGGCGAAGAATGGTGCCGGGACTACGACAACAAGGTGGTGCACCACCTGGAGGGCCTGCTCGGGCGACCACTGCCGCCAGACGCGCGGGAGCAGCTTCCCTCCCCTTGGCGGAAGGGGGGGGGGGGGGCTGGGCGTGCACAGCATGGCCCAGCGCAGGCTCGCCGCCTTCGCCAGCTCCTGGCTCGGCTGCCTGGCGGACGTCCGGCGGGAGCTGGGCGAGGCCAGCTTGGGCGCCTTCGCCTCGAGCTGCCCCGACCTCTGGGCCGCGGCCGAGCAGGCGGGCAACGCGCCCCGGCTCGGCGCTGACGAGTGGCTCAGGGCCGCGGCGGAGCCCAAGCTGAAGGCGCAAAAGGAGCTCGCGCGCCACGAACGGGACGAGGGCCGGAAGCGGCTCCTGGCGGCGCTGCCACCAAAGCAAGCTGCCCAGCTGCGCTCGGCGAGCGGGAAGGGGGCTGGCAGCTGGCTCCTACCGCCGACACAGGACGACCACCGCCTGGCGGACGAGCACTACCTGCTGGCGCTGGCGCTGCGCCTCCGCCTCCCGAGGCCCGCTGACGCCTGCGCCACTTGCCAGCGCCGTCGCGCCGATGGGCAACTCTGCGGAGCGGGTCTCGCTCGGGACCCGACTCACCCCCTGGGCTGCCACGCCGGCGCGGGCACGATCGCGCGCCGCAGCGCCATCCGCGATTGGCTAGCAGGCTGGCTCAAGGGGCGCGCCGAGCAGCTATTCCCTGCTTGGGACAGGGTCCTCCAGGATGGCCGCCTGGAGGCGGCGCGGCTGGACGTGACCTACGTGGACCCGGTGGCGGGCACCATGTACATGGACCTCGCGGTGACGGACGCGGCCGCCGGGGCCGCGACGCCGGCGGAGCGGGGCCGGACTTGGCGCGACGGGTCCGCGGCGGCCGCATCGGAGGAGCGCAAGCACCGCCGCTACCCTGGCGCGGCGCTGCGCGCTTTTGCGCTGGAGACGCTGGGCAGGCCAGGGCGCGAGACGCAGGACCTCCTGCGCACCTGGGCGGCCGGCGACGAGGCCGAGCTCTCGGCAGCGCGCCAGAGCCTGGCCGCCGCGCTGCAGCGGGCCAACGCCGAGGCGTACAACACCTCGGCGTGGCCGCCGGGCGGCGCGCCCGGCCGCGCCCCCTGAGACGCTGAGCGGCTGACCGACGCACTACCCGCCCGAGGCCGGCCCCCTGGGCTGGGCGCTGGGGGCACCGGACTAGTTGAAGGCGCACGGCGCGGCGCTGGCGGAGGTACGCCAGGGCGGCGGCGCCGGCGCCGCAGCGCGGCGGCCGCGCGGCGGCAGCGGGCCGGGCGGCGGCCCGAACCGCCCAGGCCGCGGGCGGCGGCACGCGGGCGCGGGGCAGGCGCGGCGGCCGCTGTCGGCGGCGCGGCGGGCGTCCGGCGCCGCTGCCTGTCTGGCTTGGCTTTGAAACGGGAAGTTGCCGCCGCTGCGGGGGAGGGCACTGCGCCGCTCACCTCGAAACAGACACGTCCCGATGCAGGCCTTCTCCGCCTCGTCCTGCTCTTCGACTTCCCAACTCTTCCTCTTCGACTTCTCTCCCTCTCCCCCTCTCCCTCTGCAGTCTTCCCTCCCTCTCCCTCCCCCTCCCCTCCCTCCTTCTTTCTGTCTCTCTCTCTCTCTTTCTCTCTCTGCTGCTGCCCTCGCCCAGGCCTTGGCAGAATGGCCCTTCATGAGCGTGTTGTAGGTGATGAGGTTGGGTTCCACGCCTGACCAGCCAGAGGTTCCCCGCCACAGGCCGATCAACGCTTCCACTCGCACGCGCCCCACACCCGGCAGCGGAAGTGTGAGAAGCAATCGTATGCAGGAGAAGGACCGCTCTGCCTGTCGCCGCACACATGCACAGCGTGTGCGTGGCAGCGCACATCACCTCCAGGTTGCAGACGCGATGGTTCACCAAAAGCTCTGCTCGCTTGACCAAAACTTAGCATGCTCGCACGCATACGCGCGCACACAGGCGCGTATACGTGCGCACTTGCGTTCGAGCAGACATACTACGGTGACGTACACCTAGGTCGGCGCACATGCAGCACTGCACATTCGCATGCGTGACCACCACCACGTCTGACATCATGATGCAGTGCGCCTTCTGTGCGATGGTGAGTATGATGACGACTACGACGGCGGCGGGGACGTCAACGGCGACCGCGACTGCCACCGCGACTACCCGATAGCACCACCTTCGCTCAGTCCTGAGTCCTGATTCTAGCCATCAACGTAGCACACTTCAGAGACGTCACGCTCATTAGTCAGGAAAGGATGCCCGTCGCCACAGCAGCTCAGGATGACGTCGCAAAGGATAGTTACAAAAAGGCGCCCACCACCATTGAAGAGATCTGAGTAAGAGTAACTCAGTCCCCAAGTCAGATTCCCGCCGCGACGATGACGGGAGTGTTGCCCATGCTGTCATCGAGCCGAGGGCCTTCTTGAACGACGCTTCCTCAGCCCCTGTGCGGGCAATACGATGCTCGCCAGGCTTGGGTATCTTGTCCTCCCGCTCCAAGCGCCGATACGCTGGGTCTTGCTTGCTGTTCTGGGGGAGTCCCGCGTAATCAATGAGCACTGCATCGTGGTCAGATGCGCCCAGGAGATCCAGCTGCTGCACCAACTGTTGCAACTTCATCCAGCTTGGGTGGGTGATCCTTTGAAAACCACGGGTGAGACAGAACGAACCTGTGCTTGGGATCACTTCTGGCAGCAGGGATGAGGAAGAGGAGGAAGCAGAGGAGGGGGAGCATGAGTGGACAGGGAAGGAAGAAGAGGAGGACGATGAGGAGGAAGAGGAAGGGTGAGAAAGTTGGAGGACGACGAGGGGGTTGAGGAGGAGGCGAATGAGGAGGACCCTCCCTTGAATGACGAGCGCATCCTTGGCCTGCCACTCAGGTGAGACATGCTTTTGTGAAGGATCCATCCTCCATGCTTGGATCGAACAGAAGAGCGAAGAGGTATGATGATAAAGATCAAGGACATGACGAATGATAACCTCGCTTTGCCATTGATCAGCCCTCCGCGCACGTGCTGCAAAATTTATAAGTCCAGGTCATAAACTTGCCAAGGTGTGCCGAAATGGGCACGGGACGCATGTGAACGCAACCACTGGGGTCTTCGGAGAGCTCTCTATGGGGCCACGAACCGTGTGAGGGGGGTACCGACATGGGCGCGGGACGCGAAGGCAGCGGCTGGGGTCTTTGGAACTCCCCATGGGGCCACAAACCGTTTGAGACATGTTCCGAAATGGCTCACATGCGTAGAGCAGAGGCACGATGCTGACGATGGCGATGGTGATGATGTGGATGGTGGCGATGGCGATGGTGAGAACGATGATGGTGACAATGATTATGATGAAGATGAGGACCTGCGGAGGGCAGACGCAGGGGTGGGATGAGAGGGAGGGCAGCGGGTGGATAAGGAGGAATGAGAGGGAGGAGAAGTGAAAGTAAGGAAGGAAGGAAGGAGAGCGGAGCACTCCCTTCAAAACGAGGACCCAACACCCCAGGATGATTGGGAAAAAAGAAACAGAAATATAGAGAGGGAGAGAAAGAGAGAGAGAGAGAGAGAGAAAGAAAAAAAACAACAACAAAGAGATAGAGAGAGGGAGAAGGGAAATTTGCGAGGGAAATTCGCCGACCCTGTCGGCGTGTGGAATGCGCTGTTCCGTTTGACTCGTCGTCGTCGTCGTCGTCGTGGTCGTGGTCGTTGTCGTCGTCGCCCTCGTCGCCGACGTTCGTCGTCGTCGTCCTCATCGCCGCCGCTCTCCTCCCCTCTCCGGTGCGCCCGTCGCCTCTCCCCCCTCTTCCATCACGCCCTTCTCCTCGAGCAAATTAGCCAAAGCGACATCCCAAGAAGGGGGTGATGAATAGGGGGGGGATCTCATGGCGTAGCCCATGATATTTCCTGAGATTTCATGGCGCCTCGTCTTATTTCACTACGTCCCTGCCCCCCCTCAATTCTCACGTCGTGGTTGAGTCGAAGGGAAGCCTCTGTCCTTTGATCCCTTCCCTACCAGGGGGGGTGTCCGGGGGTGGGGGGCCCCGGGTTAGAATGCCCTTCTCCCCGGCGTCGTCGTCGTCCTCGTCGCCGCCGTCGCCGTCGCCGCTCTCCTCCCCTTTCCCTGGGCCCGTCGCGTTTCCCCCCTCTTTCATCGCGCCCTTCTCCTCGAGCAACTCAGCCACAGCGAAATTCAGCAACGTCGTCTTTGATCCCGTCCCCGTCGGGGGGGGGGGGGAACGGGGTCGCGGGGGGAGTCCCAAGGGGGAGTCCCGGGTCAGAATGCCATCCTCCAGAAGCCTCTTCCCGTTGATCCCGTCCCCGCCGGGGAGGAGGGGGGTCCCAGCGACACTGCCGATAACCCCATGCTCACGATAATAAAAACTAGGGGATAATAAAGTTCGGGGTTCAGGGGGAGATAATCAAAGTAGCCCACCAGACCTCAGCATAATCTCGAAGTAAGAGATGATCAAGAGGAGACCAAACCGAGCACGTTTTGAGACATCCTTGGCGTCTAGTCTTCATTAAAATATCCTCAACAATGGCTTATCTCGCTGGAGACATCCTCGACAAATCCCTTGTTTCGCTTGAGACATCCACGAACTATTGCTTATTTCGCTTGAGACACCGTCAAACTATTGCTTATTTCGCTTGAGACATCCTCGAAATAATTGTGTTTTCGCTTGAAACATCATCAAACTATTGCTGATTTCGCCTGAACATCCTGAAACTATTGCGTATTTCGCTTGAGACATCCTGAAACTATGGCTTATTTCGCTTGAGACACCGCCAAACTATTGCTTATTTCGCTTGAGACATCCTCGAAATAATTGTGTTTTTTATTCTCGAAGGTCTTATTGTCTGGTTCTGCTCTCTGAGCAGCCATCTGCTTGAGCAGCTCTGCTTCAGCAGCTCACCTTGAGCAGAGAGAGATAATGAGAGAAAGAGGAGAGAGGGAGGGAGAGAGAGAGAGAGAGAGAGGTGAGACTCTCTCTCTCTCTCTCTCCCGCCGTGCGCTCCTCTGAGGTTTATTATCGTCGGCAGTTTTTGTTTATCATCGGCTGAGGTTTATTATCGTCGGCAGTTTTTTATCATCGGCAGTGGTCAATCGCAACTCCTGAGCTCTCCCGGAAGACGGCGGCACGCAAATGATACGCATTTTTTGAAAAACTTCATTTTGAAAAAAAAAACTTGTTTTAATTGCGAATTCCATTGTAATCCTTTCAAAATTGCGAAATCGAGCCGTCAGGCGCTTGAATGCCACATTGCGTTCGAGATTTAAGCACGCGACGCATTTATGAGAAATTTGCGTCGCACGCGCTTTTGCCCGAATATCGAACGCAGTGTGGCATTCAGGCGCGTGCGGGTTCGACTTCGCAATTTCGAAAGGATTTCAATGGAATTCGCAACCAAATATAATTTTTTTTGTCAAAATAAGGTTTTTCAAAAAAATGCGTGTCATGAGAAAATTGCGTCGCACACGCTTTCGCCTAAATCTCGAACGCAGTGCGGCATTCAAGCGCCTGACGGCTCGATTTCGCAAATTCGAAACAATGGAATTCGCAATTAAATACAATATTTTTTTCCAAAATGAAATTTTTCAAAAACATGCGTATCATTTGCGTGCCGCCGTGTTCCCGGAGAGCTCAGGAGTTGCTATCGACCACTGCCGATGATAAAAAACTGCCGACGATAATAAACCTCAAGAGGTTGTGCTGAGGGGTTGTGCTGCAGGGTTGTGCTGGATGGTTGTGCTGGAGGGTTGTGCTGGAGGGTTGTGCTGGAGGGTTGTGCTGGAGGGTTGTGCTGGAGGGTTGTGCTGGAGGGTTGTGCTGGGGGGGTTGTGCTGAGAGAGAGAGAGAAGGACAAAAAAGAAGATAGAAAAGAAATATTTTTTAAAAAAAAAATAGGAAAGATATAACACATTTCGCAAAACAAAATCTTACAATAAAGAAGAATAATAATAAGAAGAAGAATAAGAAGAAGAGAATATATATATATATAGAAAGAAAGACAGATAGAGGAGGAGGAGGAACAGCAAAAAATCCAAGTTTCAAATCCATCATATTTTATTTAGAAACGCTTTATCAAAATTGAGAGAGAGAGAGAGAGAGAGAAGAAGAGGAGATAATGAAAAGCAAGAGAGGAAGGAGAGGAGGAGAGGAAAGGAGAAGACAGGAGAGGAGCAAGAGGAGAGAGAGATAGAGAAACAGAGAGAGAAAAAAGACAGAGAGGAAATAATAATAAAAAACATATCAGACTTTCCATGGATAATCAACCCCAGGGATAAACAAGTTCAGGGGGGCATGGGGGGGAGAGAGACAGAGAGATAGAAAGAGAGAGAGAGAGAAGAAATAATGAAAATGAAGAGGAGAAGAAAAATTCAAGAGGAGAAGTAGAAGAGGAGAGGAAGAGGAAAAGGAAAAAAAAATCAAGTTCCAAATCTATTATAGTTTATTTACAAGCGCTTTATGACAATCGTTTTTTAAGTGCTCGTGTAGGAGCTCATGTGCCTCACTTTCCGTGGATAATCAACCCCAGGGATAAACAAGTTCAGGGGCGCATGGGGAGAGAGAAAGATATAAAGAGAGAAATAAAGAAAACAAAGAGAGAGTTGAGGGAAATACATAAAATAAATATTAAAAAGGAAAAGGACAAGAAGACATGAGGAGGAGAAGTAGAAGAGGAGAGGAAAGGAGGATAAAACAAAAAATATGAAGATTCAAATGTATTAAATTTTTATTTACAAGCGCTTTATGGAAATTAAAATTTTTAAGTGCTCGTGTAGGGTAGCTCATGTGCCTCACTTTCCGTGGATAATCAACCCAAGGGGTAAACAAGTTCAGGGGGGCATGGGGAGAGAGAGGAACAAAAGAAAGAAATAAAGAAATATAAAAAAAAAAAAAAAGAAGGAGAAGAGAAGAGGAAGAAAAAGAGCAAACATTTCAAGTTCCAAATCTATTATATTTAATGTACAAACGCTTTCTGAAAATTGTTTTTTTTTGAGTGCTCGTGTAGGGTAGCTCATGTGCCTCACTTGCCATGGATAATCAACACCAGGGATAAACAAGTTCAGGGGGGCATGGGGAGAGAGAGGAAAAAAAGAAAGAAATGAAGAAATATGTAAAGAAATAAAAAATATAAATTAAGAAAAAAGAAGGAAAAGAGAAGAGGAAGAAAAAGAGCAATCCTCGAGTATATGCTTGTTTCGCTTGAGACATCCTCGACAAGCTTCTCGAATCGCTTGAGACATCCTCGCAGAATTGCTGGTTTCGCTTGAGACATCCTTGAAACATTGCTCGTTTCGTTTGAGCCTGCCTCCCAAAATTCTTGGTTTCGCTTGAGACATCCTGAAAAAAGTGTGATCGCTTCGCTTGATGTTGCTATTTCAACATAACTTGATCTTGCTATCTCAACATAACGTTCCGAGGTGATAATGAAGTTTGGCCTCCGCGCCCCGCGCCCCCGACCAAACTCTTATTGGTCGACGATAAAAAACTCTAACGACTTAAGGGGGGGGGGGTACATTATTATCGTGGGCATGGGGTTATCAATACTTCGGCCCCGCCTCCCACAAACATACCCCGGATCCTAATAAACCGCCGGCCCCCCTTGCGGGGCCGCCAGTCTACTGTGCGCGAGCCTCCTGCGAACTCTTGGAAGCGTCTCATTCCGACCTCCCCTGACGCCTCTGCTTGTTGCCTTTTTCATCATGAGGGTCGTCCTCCAAGGTCTGCGGCACCGGCCGTAAAGCCTTAAGAATAAGAGGGCATGGGTACTGAAGACCGAAGCGAGGGAAGAGGGAGAGACGAGAGGGCAGAGGGAGCGAGGAGGCAAGGTGAGGGAGGGTATGCGGCAGGGGGAGGGAGAGGCAGAGGGCAGAGGGAGGACACACGCTGAAGAGCGAACACCTCCCACTGCCCCTGCCTCTGCCGCCGCAACTGCGCCCAGGGAGCGCGGGAGGGCGCGCCCTTCCGCCGCATCTCGCCGAGGAGCCGCTGCGCCTGGCGCGGGAGGCGGGCGCGCAGGGCAGCAGCAAACCCGCACGGGGCTCGCGTGGCCTCCTCGACCAGAGCTCGAGACTGCCGCAGCTGCCGCTGCCGGTGCCGCTGTAGTCGGACCGGACCCTTCAAGACCACGAGACCCTCCGTCGGCCAACACTCACACAGAACGTGCAGGGGCACCCTCCCCAGGATGTACGACAACATCCAACCAGCACGACGAACATTAGGGCACCCGCCCCAAACCGACGTCGATCTGATATCTCGGTCCGACTGTACCAGTGCCACTACAGCTCCACTGGCGCTGTCACTGCCGTTGCCACTGCCGCTCCCACTGCGTGCTCGAGGGAAGAGAACGGTTTTTCGAGTACGGAGAAAGATGTGAGCACGTTCCTGAAAACAGGCGACAGCACAACGCCAACAATCAAACACGCCCTGTCGTTCGGAGGCACGTTAAGGTTGGCCACAACCACTGCCACTACCACTACCACTGCCACTGCCGCTGCTATTGCCGCTACCACTTCCACTTCCGCCACCACCACGGTCACTGCCACTCTCGCTTCTGCTGACTCTTCCAGTACCGCAATGGGCACCACTGCCGCAGCTAGTCTACAACTATGACTACACATGAGGCTGCAACTCCACGACAGCGTGTTCCCGAATAGGAGGAATACGTCCGAGGGGGATGAACAAGCGGGATGGGAGGGGCAGAGGGGAGCAGGAGCGAGAGGCCAAGTCGATAATTATCGCCTCCTCTGCGATACAATCGTTCCGCCAGACTCTCGACCCCCATCTCCATGTGGCTTTTTTCGAGGCGGATCGATCTGTGGGGGCCCTGGCTGCCGATAAAGTGTGATCCCCGTTGTTTGTTTCGCTGCTTTTTGTTACGGCAAGGACGCCAGTATCCAGCGTTGTGAAAAGAAGACGCTGGCATAAAAACAACACCGCCATATCCCCCGATCCTTGTGCGATATTTCCTCGAGCCAGATCGACCCGTGAGGGCCTGGGGGAGCGGAACTTGGCGGTGACGCCTGCGCGCTGGAGGGCGACATCGACGACGATGACGGCAGGCAGATAAGGAGCCAGACTCTATACGCCGACGCTTTTTTCTGGCCCCGCACTGGAACTCGCACAGGGAAGCGGATCCTGGTGTATACGGGATCCTGGTGTGTACATTTTGCGCTGCCTCCCCGGGACAAATGCGGGAACAGGTGTACACCGCGCCACCCCGGCGTCGTCCCTGACCCTCCACGAGTCCTGGGCTTGGAGAACGGCCCGCTACTGGCAATGTGGGCTCCAGCTTCCGAGCAGAAGAGGGCGGCGGCGTCGACGGCAGCGACGAGGGAGGCGACGACCGAGGGAGCCCCGCGCAGGCGCGCAGCCGCCCACGGCCGAGGCCCCATGCCGGCAGGGCGAGGCGGGCGAGGTCGCAGGCGCGCCCGCCGCCGCCTTGCGGGCCGGCCGCCGCCCGCCGCCCTCGCGTGGGGCGCACGGAGACATGCCAGTGCCAGGTGTCCTCCTCCTCCTCCTCCTCCTCCTCCTCCTCCTCCTCCTCCTCCTCCTCCTCCTCCTCCTCCTCCTCCTCCTCCTCCTCCTCCTCCTCCTCCTCCTCCTCCTCCTCCTCCTCCTCCTCCTCCTCCTCGTCCGACCCGAGCATGCAGCAGACCCGCCTTGCAGCGTGCCGTTTCCCGAGCGGCGTGGCCAGAAAGCGCCCGCCACGACGCGTGTGCTTATAGGACTTCTCGGTGCGCGCGTCGCTCCCGGGGCGGCGACGCACGCCTAGCAGCTGTATGGCGGGGCGCCGCCCCTCGCGCGCGCGCAGGGGGCGCCTCCTGCGCGCCCCCGTGCGAGACGCACACGTCCAGCACCGCGTTGTAGACCATCACGTCGACGCCTCCCGTCGTCGTCGCCGTCGCCGCCGTCGTTGCCGCCGCCGTCGGCGCCGCCCTCTTCGTCGCCGTCGCGGCCGTCGCCGACGCCTCCCGCATCGTCGTCGTAGCCGTCGTCAGCGCCAACGCCGACGCCTCCGTCAGCGTCGCCAGCGTCGTCGTTGCCGTCGTCGGCCCCCCCCCCGGCATTCGCGCTAGCAGCGCGCACATTCGTGTGTAAAGCCTACAAACAGATCCACGGATGGCTGGAGGGCGCGTGACCTTCAAAATGCAGCTCTCGCCTCAGCGCCTTCAAGAGCTGCCGACTTGTACGCGGAATTGAGAGCGGCCCGTGTTCAAAATGTGGTCTAGCGCCGCGCACGTTTGCCTTCAATGTTTCCAGCGGCTACAAGGCTGGAGGGCTCTCGCCTTGGACCTCCTTAGGCTGTCTGACCGAATGTATAGACGTATAAGCTTGTGCAAATAATTGCGCAGATGGAGGCCACCCCTTTTTCGAGATCGGCCCCTGGAAGGACTTCTGCCCTCTTATGACCACCACACTTGCAAGACCGTGCGTCACCTACACGGATCCAGGGCGGTCTGTTTTCTTCAAAGCAGGGCTCCTTGCTGGACACTTCTCACAAACTTGATGAATCGTGCCCCCTGGTATGTACACCCTGCGAAATGCTTAAGAAATCATGGGTTAAGAAATTCATAGTCTCAGAACTTGAATAAAAAACCCTACATTTCCATTCAAATCTTAGGATTTACATTGAAACATAAGAATAATCGAGACTCTGGCCGAAAATTCAAGTTTTCTTAAGCATCGCCTAAGGTGTACATATAAGAACCGATGTGCGCTTTTTGGTCCAAGATGGAGCTCTCGCTTGAATGGCAGGCCCATGAGGCCTTCCTTCGTGTTTCAAAGGTGGCTTCCCAGTTTGCAGAGACATCCCTGTAAGGACTTATGATGATGTGGCCGGGGACGGGAGGGTGTAGTGAAACATCGCGGATGCACTCTGGCTTTTGCTTTTGTTCCCCTCCTCCTCGTCCTCCTCCTCCTCCTCCTCCTCCTACTCCTTCTCCTCCTCCTCCTCCTCATCATCATCATCAATATCGTCCTCTGCATCCATCTATACAATCAGAGCAAAGATCAAATTCAACCCATGCACACAGAAGAGCCCAAACCCAAACGAGCCAGGTCCAGCCGCGGCGACGAGAACACACTGGCCAATGACGGCGGCCCCATGTACGCACCGTCAACGCTCCTGCAAAAGCGGGAGTCAGAGGGGGAGAGAGCTGCTCGACATCGGGGTCGAGCTCCGCCAGGTCCGCAAGAGCGATCCTGGGAAGCGGAAGAGTCCATCGGTCATGAACGCATCCGTGATGACTTCGAAGCTGGCTCGGGGTTCCCTCTCCTCCGGGGATGCCGAAGTGCCCCCTCGCGTGGTAGCACCAAGATTAGGAAGGGTGCTCCCTCACTGCGTCAATCATCGTCGGGCACTTCGCGGCCAGGATCGACCGGGCATGTCTTCCAAGCTCTCCCAGCGTGTCACGCGTCCACCGAGTGGATCTCCACGCTCCTAGCCCCAAGGAGGCGTGTGTTCTCGGGAAGCGCAGCGCACGAGAGGGCAGAGACGGTCGTGCCACTGTCGGACAGGGTGGGTCGTAATTGAAGGCACGTCCACGAGCCATCTCGCCAGCACAGCGAAGACCTTCCCACGGAGGACGAAGACGAAGAATTGAGGTCTCCACCCAAGGTCGCCAGTGCTCTCGATGGCGCACTCCTCGCGCGGGAAGTCCAGCCCGAGCACGGCACGCGCCCCTGTTCATTTGCCAGAAAGCTCTCGGCGAGCCCTTGGAACTGTTCTAACTAACGACCCCTCCCCCTCTCCAGAATGCACAACATATGTAGGTCCCGCGCCCTGGACTGGCCGAGGAGCACGCAAACTAAGGTCGAGGCGCTCCCTTCGCAGTGTCAACTTCGGCTCTTCAGCCGCGTGCGGCGCGGCAAATCTCGCAAAGCAAATCGGGGGCCGGGTGTCCAGACAGGGGGGGGCCGACAGCAAACTTATCCTGGAGACCCACGGATCTATTCCTTCGGTGTTCTTCCCTTCGCGCGGCGCGCGCTTCGTCAACCTCCCCCGTGGCAGGGTGGGGGGCCAACTATTCCAAATGCTTCCCTGCATGCCTAGACCTGCCGCACATGTTTCAGCAGCTAATCGCCCGTGCATACCGGGCACGCTGGGCATGAGGCTCTGGTGACAAAGAAGGCGTCAAAGCCACTCGGGTGCCACCAGGCACGGTGAGCCCGCAGGTGCCTTTGGGACGACAACATCGTTCCACATTCGTAGCGCACGAACTTCGCACACACTTTGACCTCCACCCGCAAAAGGGTGGACTCCTATGCAACCGTCTGTAGATCACGCAACCAACATCGCTGATGCGTCTCGTAGCGATCGATGCACCGCCCGAACACGGTCAACAACATTTTTCACCACCGACCAATTATGCTGAGGCGCTGAACATGCCATGCTGATCCAATCTCAGGGCTGCTCCGTGGGCTGGGGGATGGGGATTCAGCCACTCCAAATCCCCCCTTCCTCCAACATTTTTGTCCAGGCTTCCGCGTCCCACAATCCTCCGCTTCCTTCTCCTCCTCCTCCGCCTCCTCCTCTTCCTCCTCCTCATCCTCCTCCCTGATACTACTCCTGCTTCTCAGCCTCCCCTCGGGGATCTACTGACCCGGGTCAACCCTACCTGGGTCAGTCGGGCTTTGCAAGATCCTGCAGGATCCTGCAGGATCCTGCACCCAAGCCCGGGTCAATGCAGCCCTGGCCCTGCAGGATCCTGCAAAATCTGGCGCTCTGACTGAGCCCCGTTTGCGCTGACACCCGTCTCTTGAGCCCCGATCCCGAAGGTACCCTCCCCGAGGATGCGCAAGAACATTCAACAGCCGCGAAGAACACGAGGGTACCCTCCCCGAACCGACCTCGATCTCATACCTCCGTCCGACCGTACTGCTCCTGCTTCTCTGCCTCCCTTTCCTCCTCATCCTCTGGCACCCTCATCTCCCTCACTCCTTTCGTCTCCTCCCTCCATCCGATGTCCCTGCTGCTGCTGCTGCTGCTGCTCCTGCCTCTCCACCACATGTTCCTTCTCCTACTCTAAGCATGATGCTCGCAGCGTTGACCTCCTCATGTTCCTCCTCCTGCTTCTCCTCCTCGTCCTCCTCCTTTTCTTCCTTCCCCTCCTCCGACGCCGACGACGACGCGACGACCACGTCGACGACGATCGCGACGACGACGACGAAGACCACGACGACGACCACCACCACCACCACGACGACGACCATGACGATGACCACGAAGACGACGATGACCACGACGATAACGACCACGACGACGCCGCAGCCGCGGCGGAGCCTGTGGGCTGCGACTCCTCCAGGCGGCGCAGCACGCGCACGGCCCTGGCGAAGTCGCCGTCCTGACAGGGACGCCGCTCTGGGCCCAGGGGCGTGGATGCCCATGGGGGGGGGGTGGCAGGAGGAGGACGAGAAACACGAAGGGAAGGATAACACATCTGGACGAGGAACTGATAGGGGGAGGAGGTGAGGAACAGGAAGCGGAGGGAGGATTAGAAGAACAACCTGCATAAACATGAACTTCGGCGCTCCCCGCGGATTTCTTGGATCTGCGCTGGACCCCCTCCCCTGGCGCGCGGAGCTCGCCAGGGGCGGCGCCAGAGGATCCGCACGGAACGCCAAAAGTTTATGTTTATGCAGCTGTCTCTGCTTCGAAGGATGGGGGGGGAGCGGCGCTGGCCAGCAAGGGGGGGGGGGGCCATGGAGGGACAAAGCGACCCTGTAGGAGGCGGCGGAGAATGGCAGCGCAGAGTCCGAGACGAGAAGAAGTCCGCTGCCTCCAAGAGAGGGGCACGCCCTCTGGGCGGGCACTTCGCGCACAACAGAGGCAGAGGGGCCCAGGGGCACAGGAAAATAAGGCGCCACCACAGCGCTGTTCAAAAGGCGTTTGCGCTTAGAACGAAAGACAGCACGAACCCGACAATTTAAAACGGACAGTTTAAAACGATACGGGTGCAAAGCGAAAGCGGAAAAGAAACGATGCCGCCATTCAGCGAGGCCACGAAACGAAAAACGAACCGGGTTCCGCAAACATCGTTGGAAACGAAACAGAAACGAAACGATGACATCGACAGATGGCTGATGACGGGACAGCATTGGATGTGAGAAACAAACAGACACACGTGTATATATGATGTATACCAGCATGCATACATATACATACACATATAGATGTATACATATATATTTATATATATACACATATGTGTATATGTACATGTACATACGCATATACATAAACATATACATATACATACACATATACATATACAAACATACTTTTGCCAGAGCCATCGCGTTCGCTTCGCGCGCGCTCAAGTTCTAGCTGGTTTCTTGGGGCCTCCCTAGAACATCCTGGGCTGCTTCTTGAAGTCGTCATGGGACCTTATTGGCATGTCTTCGGGGGCCTCTTAGAAAGAGATTTGAAGCCTTTGGGGTGCCGTCATTGGGCCTCTTGGAGCCTCTTTGGGGTTTTTGGGGGGCCTCTTGGGGCCTTTGCGGGCCTCTTGGGGGCATTCTTGGGGCCTCTTGGGGGCATCTTGGGGCATCTTGGGGCGGAGATCTTGATTTTTCAGTTCGCCTTCCGTCTCTTGGGCCCCTCTTGGGGCCTTCTTGGCACCCTGTTGCGCCGTCTTGGGCGGCACTGGGGCCGTCTCGGGGCTCTCTTGGGCCGTTTTGGGGCCCTCTTGGGCCGTCTTGGAACGGTTTGGGGAGCCTTTTGGGCGGTGTTTTAATGCCGGAAACACGGAACACACATTGGTGGTCGAGGTTCCGGCCCTCGGCGCCCGAGCCCGTTGCGCCGTAATGCGTATATGTGTGTATGTATGTGTATGTGTATGTGTATGTGTATGTATAGGTATATGTATAGGTAGATGTATATGTATATGTAATTGTAAATGTGTATGTGCATGTATATGTATATTTATATGTATATGTATATGTATACGTATATGTATATGTATGTGTATATGTATATGTACGTGTATGCGTATGTGTATATGTATATGTATAGGTGTATGCATATATATATATGGTATATATATATATATATATACACATTCCTGGGCGCGCTGCTCCCGGTCCCGCGGACCGCAGGCGTGGCAACCACGTCGGCAGCGCCGGGGGGGCGCCCGCCGCGGGTTCCGTCCACACTCGCAACCGGGCTGACCCCATGCCGGAGCCGACAGGGAGCCTCGAGGCCAACCGCCGCGCCAACCACTGCGCTGACCGGCGCGTGGCCTCGGCGCAACACAGTGGAAACCAGTCTATAAGTCACCTTCGCGGCGACATTCGACCGCGATGCCACCCAAGAGAAGGAGGACGGCACCCAAGCTACGTTGGGTGAGGCCGCGGCCGTACGCCTCCAGCTGCCACGCCAGCCCGTCGCGTCGACCGACGCAGGCGGCTGACGCGCCAAGGCGCAGGCCGAAGCACATGGGTACCAAACCCCTCCTCACGGGTGGTGCGCGGGGGAAAACGAAGAGCGACCGCGGTCGCGTCCGACGCACACTAGCGAGCGGACGCGCAGCGCAACGCCCCCAGGGTTGGTCCAACGCGGCGCGCTGGCCGGCAGAGGACCACGCCCTGGCCAGCCGCCCCACCTGTGAATGCGCACTGGGCAGGTAGGGCGCCACGTACATGCCCAGCTACTTGACATCCCGCCCCGCGGCCAGGCGGCAAAGAGGATACCTTTCGACCGTGATGTTAGAGGAGGAGGAGAGGAGCACATCGACGCACGACCGCGCGGCGCGCCAGCATGCCCGCGCGGGGGCCTGGCCCGCCAGCGCTGCGGCGGCGTTCGGCTGGACACGCGGGCGTCCGCCATCGCGCGGGGCGCCGACGGCGGGGCACTCCCGCCTGTGGCGTCGACTTATGACTTGCAATTACAAGTTATTGCTGCCCCATGAGCCACCTTCGCGGATACGTTCGACCGCGATGCCACCCGAGAGGAGGAGGACTGCACCCAAGCAACGTTGGGTGAGGCCGCGGCCGCGCGCCTCCAGCTGCCACGCCAGCCCGTCGCATCAACCGACGCAGGCGGCTGACGCGCCAGGGCGCAGGCCGAAGCACACGGGTACCAAACCCACTGCCACGGACCCAAGGGCTTAGGACGAGCGCTGCCCCAGCGGGCTTGCGGCGGCCACAGGCCCGCTGCCACCCATTGCCAGGCAGAGATGCGGCCAGAGACCCGCAGCCCGTGATAGACGAACGACGGACCAGACGATAGTGAACGAGCGCGCGAAGGCTTGTCGCAATCGCGGCAGCAGCAAACGTGCGCGCTCTAGCGTCACTGGACGCCGGGAGGCACGCCCCTCCCTCGTTCGTCGTCGCTGGACGATGCGTCGAAGTGCGCCTCAGCCGCGGTTCGGCGCTCCATCTTCTCAATATCAAGGTGACGCATCCAAGCTGGCATCTGCCAGTCACCCGCCTTCAATGTTGGTCACAAGACCACCGAACTCTACAATGTCTTGAGCATGGCCCCGACGGAATGAGTGGGCGCCATAGGCGTCTGCGTCGCCTACTGCCACGCGGCGCAATGCCGCCCTCAATGCGCTGCGTGCGCTGGTGGCGCACCAGCCAGCCCGCGGGGCGTCGCTGCCAGGGCGAGTTAAGTCGAGCGCCGAGGGCGTGCACAGGGCGTGTGGCGCGCGAGCGCTTGCGCCAGCACGTGCGAACGATCGTTGTACGTCTCTCGCGATTCTCCCGCCAAATGAACAATAAAGCTGCGGCTTCTTCGCCAATGAAAACCCAGGCGCGCAACTGCGATGCGCCGTTGAGCGAGGCTGCGCGCTGGATGACCAGCGCCTCGGACGGGGGCCGGAGCAGAAACGCGGGCGCGGCCGCGAAAAGGAAGCCCAGGCCGCCGTCTACTGGTAACGCACCTGGGCTTTCCAGCAACAGCTCCATCAATGTCATGCGAATCGCCATCCGCGGTCGCGCCGACCAACCCGAGAGCTTCTCCATGGCCAACTTGGCCCCCGATAGAGAAGCGTGCGCCAGCGCCGCGTCAGACACGCGCGCAACGTGGCAAGCCTTCGTCAGATGCGAAAGGTACTTGCATAATGTCGCGCGACACCTGAACGTCGTCGACCACAGCAGCAGACCGTCAACCGACGGTGGAAGCTCCGCGCCCTTGCGTTGCAGAACATCACGCGCAAACTTCACCCAACAATCAACGCCGCTGCGCACTTGAGGCAGCGATCGCGGGCACGACCCGAGCAGGGCGCTGTCGCGGGCCACCCTTGCCCGCGGTCTAGGGCCCAGGGAAACCCTGCGCGCGCGGCCGCGCCGCCGGGGCGTCGTATGACCGCCGCAAAGACGACGCCGTCTGCGACGCACCGCACGTGGTGTCCATATCCTCACGCTCAACGATTCAGAACTTGATGATACCGAGCTATCAGAGCCCGCCCGCGACATGCGTGCCCGTGCCGACTTGCCGCTGGTTGTCCCGGCTTCCACGATGCGCCCTTACGATGCGGAGCGGCGCGCGTGCGCGATCCGCGCGCCCGTGGCGCTCGCCTCGAGGCGGCCGCGCAAGCAGCTCTCGCATTGCTGCCGCTGCAGTGGCGGAGAGGCCGTCATGACTTAGAAAATCCGCCGACCCTGTCGGCGTGTGTGAGGGGCTTTTCCGTTCGAGCCGTCATCTCCGTCATTCTTTGTACTCGTCGTCTCTGTCCTTCCCTTTCCCTGGGAGACCTCTTCCCCTGGGCTCCAGCCAAGCCGACCTTGAGCAACCTCGTAATTGAGTCGAAGGGAAGCCCCTTCCCTTTGATCCCTCCCCCGCCGGGAGGGGGGGGGGGTAGCGACCCCCCCCCCGGGTCAGATACGACGCCCCCCCCTGGGACTCCTCTTCCCCTGGGCTCCAGCCAAGCCGACCTTGAGCAACCCCTGGGCTCCAGCCAAGCCGACCTTGAGCAACCTCGTAATTGAGTCGAAGGGAAGCCCCTTCCCTTTGATCCCTCCCCCGCCGGGAGGGGGGGGGGGGTGTCGACCCCCCCCCCGGGTCAGATACGACGCCCCCCCCTGGGACTCCTCTTCCCCTGGGCTCCAGCCAAGCCGACCTTGAGCAACCTCGTAATTGAGTCGAAGGGAAGCCCCTTCCCTTTGATCCCTCCCCCGCCGGGAGGGGGGGGGGGTGCGACCCCCCCCCCGGGTCAGATGCGACGCCCCCCCCTGGGACTCCTCTTCCCCTGGGCTCCAGCCAAGCCGACCTTGAGCAACCTCGTAATTGAGTCGAAGGGAAGCCCCTTCCCTTTGATCCCTCCCCCGCCGGGAGGGGGGGGCGTCGACCCCCCCCCCGGGTCAGATGCGACGCCCCCCCCTGGGACTCCTCTTCCCCTGGGCTCCAGCCAAGCCGACCTTGAGCAACCTCGTAATGAGTCGAAGGGAAGCCCCTTCCCTTTGATCCCTCCCCCGCCGGGAGGGGGGGGGGGGTGTCGACCCCCCCCCCGGGTCAGATACGACGCCCCCCCCTGGGACTCCTCTTCCCCTGGGCTCCAGCCAAGCCGACCTTGAGCAACCTCGTAATTGAGTCGAAGGGAAGCCCCTTCCCTTTGATCCCTCCCCCGCCGGGAGGGGGGGGGGGTGTCGACCCCCCCCCCGGGTCAGATACGACGCCCCCCCCTGGGACTCCTCTTCCCCTGGGCTCCAGCCAAGCCGACCTTGAGCAACCTCGTAATTGAGTCGAAGGGAAGCCCCTTCCCTTTGATCCCTCCCCCGCCGGGAGGGGGGGGGGGTCGACCCCCCCCCCGGGTCAGATACGACGCCCCCCCCTGGGACTCCTCTTCCCCTGGGCTCCAGCCAAGCCGACCTTGAGCAACCTCGTAATTGAGTCGAAGGGAAGCCCCTTCCCTTTGATCCCTCCCCGCCGGGAGGGGGCCCCCCCCTCAGATACGACCCCCCCCTGGGACGGGCTCCAGCCAAGCCGACCTTGAGCAACCTCGTATTGAGTCGGGGAAGCCCCTTCCCTTTGATCCCTCCCCCCGGGAGGGGGGGGGGGGGTCGACCCCCCCCCCGGGTCAAATACGACGCCCCGCCCTGGGACTCCTCTTCCCCTGGGCTCCAGCCAAGCCGACCTTGAGCAACCTCGTAATCTCTTGCTGCGCATTGCGAACAGGGTCGGCGGCACCGGCCGTCAGGCCTTCGCAATCAACGAACTGCGCACCCTCGAAGCGCCGCAGAGTCTTCATTCCGTTTGACCACAGACAAGTACAGATCGCCGCGTCAATGTCCACATGGGGCACATTGCGCAAAACACTGCACTGCTGAGCACCGAGCTCGTCGCGATACATAGTTAAACGCACTTGCTCGCTTGAAATGTACGAGCTGCGCTTCTGCCGGATCTCGCGCGGCGTCCGGTGGCGCGCGCCTCTAGCAACGCTGTCGCGGGCTCGCGCCGCGACCGCCACGCGGCGAACGCGCGATGCGAGCGCTGGCTCGCTGTGCCGTCGTGCGGGCGCGCAGAATGCTTCGTCAAGGCGCGGAACGACACGCGTTGCACTCACCAAGCTTGCGCAGCAGCCCAAATTCGCCCCTGGAAGGGGTCGTCTGCAATATTTCGACGGTCGGCGCCCGTTCCACGCGGGCGATGCACCGCAGGTGAGCGATCTTGACCCATAGGCCGCGTGCGAGACACGCATGATCGAACGTGCGCGCGGCGCCACTACTGGCAGCGGCCTGTGCACCTGTACTGTCTGACCAGATCGCGACGCACCGGCGGCAAAGCAGGTGTTCAAACGAACGCAGACCCAACGCGATGCTCAACATCTCCAAGCCCATTGTCTGGTTATCTTTTCTGGGCCGGAAAGCCTCAATAGTCCTGCCAAACGCTTGCGCGCGCGAGGCTTGCAGACTGTCTCTGGCCTGCCCCAACCGTTCCTGGCGGCTGGTGGCATGCACGTCCAGCAGCATAGGCCGTCAATGACAAGCACGGCGGCCGCCATGGGCGGGCGGCTCGCCGCATCGCAGAAGGTGAGACACGGGGCCCGCCGCTTCATCGCGCCATTTCCGCGACTGCGCCATCTCGCCACCGAGTACGATCAGCCACCACCGCAACACAAGCCGCAGCTCTTTCCGCACAATGGGAGAACGACCATGTGCCTGTGCGAAGATCGGCCTGCCGCGGCAGGAGCGTGGCGAGTGGGGCTCCTGCGGCACATGACATGAGCGCGCGCCTGAGCATGTCTCGCCCTGCGCGATTAAACATATTTGCAGAAGACCAAGCCAACGCGCCCGCCAGTTTGCTGGCATCGCCTGGGGGCGCGCGCGCTACGTCGCCGCGCCATGGGACGCAGACCCTGGCCCACGCCTGCGCGCAAATTGCCCAACGAGTGCCTCTTGGATGCGGGCTGTCCACTTGGCGATATTTTCAGGTAGCGGTACGCACGTCATCCCCTCCGATGAGAGGACGGCGCGAAGTCCCAGGAAGCCGAGCGGAACTACGCATGAAATCTTCTCATCCGCCAGCGCGGATTGGCCCAGTATATAGGTATCTAACTACGCGCGTGATGCAATCCAGCAAGTGTTCGACCTGCCGCGCGACAGAAATACGCCGCTGACCAACCGGCCCGCGGGTCGCCTCTCGCCTCGGCCCATCTCTCCGCGCCAAACATATCGTCGACGTAACGAAGTAACGCCGCGCGGGGCACCCTGCGGAGTATCGCGCAAATGAAGGCGCCAAGGCGTCCAAATTATGCACGCTTGCAACTGCGCGGGAAATGGGCGCGGCACAGCGCGCGCCGTGGCTGTCGGCGCGCCTGCCCCGAACGGGCACGCGCAGTGCGCCTGCGCCGTTGCTTCATCTTTGCGTTGGAAGAGGACGCGGAACATTTCGCGATGCTCCGGTCGCAGCGGAATCCGCCTGAAGGCAGCGTCAATGTCGAGCCTAAACAGGCGTGGCAATTCGCATGCCTGCGACACCGACGCGCGCGCCACTTGCGCACTCGCGGCGCCGCTGCAACCTCCTCAGTAAACAACGGGCAGAGCGCGTACAAGTGATCGATAGTCTCGTGCCGCATTCGTTCGCGCGGACACGTCTCGGCGTTGATGCCTGCAATGGAACAATCGTCCACTGCGCGAATCTGCCACGAAAGGCACGCGTCTTGTTTGCGCGAGCCGTTGCCCTCGCGTGGGCGCGCGCGCCTTGCGAGCGCCGTCGCTCCTGGCGCCCTGTTCCGCCCCGAACCGAGGCACGAGAACGACGCCGCCCTGGTCGACATCAGCCAGTTGCTCGGGCGCCCTCATGCGCCAGAGGCGGAAGTCCTTATCCGCCAGGCCCCGCAACTCTTGCGCGTTTGGGTCGGACCGCGACCGCGCGGTCAATCGCTTGTTCACCGCCTTGGCGCCTCTGCTGAGGTCCTTGACCGGCATTGCTGGCGGGGGCGTGGCAGGCTCAGCGATGCCCAAGACCGGCAATCCGCCCAGCAGGGGCGCTCCCTCGCGCGCGGCGGGCGCGTTGCGACCGGCAGCGGTGGCGCGCGGTCACGCCTGACGAAAAATTCAACGCAATCGCGGTCAACGCGCCCGGCACTGGCCGCCAATGCTTCGAGCAGCGGCCCGTTGACGTGACGAGCGACGCCGCGGACGCCCGCGTCGGTGCCGCGGTGCCATGCCTCGATGGCGCCGCTCTGTTCGAGATGGCGCGCCCGGTTCTGACTGCGCCATGCGGCTTCTTCGCGCGCCCTCCGGACCGCGCCGGGCGTGCGCTCGCTGATCCAACGTGATGCGGCCGACGCGTCGGACGCCAGAATGACGGACTTCTCGAATTCAAACGTCCTGGCCTGGGCCTGCCGGATGAATTCGCGTTTCATGTCGCACTTGTCCGGGCCACCGAGCCGCGGTCGCTTGGATGCCAGGGGCGTCGGCAGACGCCGCCCCGTCCCGCTGCTCTGCCTATTCGATGGCGGAGGCGGATATGGTTCTGGCACTCTGGCCTACGACCGCCGCGCATGCGCGGGCCTCGCTGCCGCGCGCCTTCGCGCCGGAGGGCGCGGAGGCTCTGGTATCTGTCGCATCGTGTCAAGCAAAATAGCAAGCGCGACCGTTGCGCGCCAAGGCCCGCTCACGCGCTGGACCCGGCCTAACAGTGCTCTGCGGCGCCCTGCCTGCTCAGTCCCGCGCGCGCCCTAATGACAACGTGGTCGCGTCCAAACAATATAGCGCGTGCCCCGGCGTTCCCCGGCCCGCGCCTGGGCTCGCGCTCTTGTGACTGCGCGCGCGCCCCATCGCGCCAGTCATCGTTCGCTTCGGGGCGCCGCGCGGGCCGCGCGCGCCCTGCGCGGCCGCGCCCGCCCCGGCCCCTCACCAAAGAATGGCGATATCTCACGCGCGCGCACCTTAACCAAGCCAACGCGCGCCTCCTCAACGGAGAGCCCAGCGAAACCCATAACGACGCGTCGCGCGTCCTGGGGCATGGAAGGCGCAGCCTGCGCCAAGGCGAAGCGCATCTCCGCCCAGAGCGTCTCGAGCCGGCCAAGCCTCGCATCCTGCTCGCCCCGCAGGGGAGGGGCCGGCATCTCCAGGGGCGGGCCCGCGGGCGGCGGTCGCCACCTGGGGCCCGCTCCTTTGATCAACGGGTAGGCTAACTTTTCGCGCGCCTGCAACGAGCATCCGACGCATTCGCGCCCTGCGCGCGCGGCGCCACGCGCGCCTTGACGCGCGGCCCAGTCTCGCGCCGCCTCGCCGCGCTTGGAACCACACAAACAGTTGCGCGACTGCGCCTCGCGCCGATCGAGAGATGGCGATTCTCGCGCGAGCGCAAGCTTTTGGGCGCGCTGCCCCACGGGCGCTGCCGTTGCACAACGTGCGCCGCTTCGCGCGCCTACGCCAGGCAACTGCAATTAGCTCGCACTACTTTCGCGCGAAGAAAGTAGGCGTGATGCCCGCGCCGATGAGTGTTCGGCCGAGAAACAGAGGCGCGGCGGCGCCGCCAGCATCATGCGCGAGGCAAGATGGCCCCTCCCAGGCGCCACTCGGGTCAACCGACCGCTTTACCTGCCGCGCATGCAGGCCGCGAGCTGCCGGTGACAAAACTGCCCACAGCGACTGCACCTCGAGTGGGGATGCAAGGGCATCCTTGACTTCTTCGGCCATTTCGCGGGCCGGGGAGGCGTCGTCGGCGCGGGAAGCGCGCTCCTCTTCGCACTGCCCCGCGCGCCACTGCGCCGCGTGGAGCGGCCCCAGTCGCCGCTGCGCCAGGACGAGCCGGAGTAGGAGGAGCGCGCCTCCGCCGCGCCTCTGTTCGACGCCGCGCGGCCGCTGCCGCGGCCGCTGCCCGAGGACGTGGTCAGCGCGGCCTGCCCCTGCGCCTGCAGCGCGATGGCCGCGCGCGACCGCGCCGCTCAAGCCCGCGCGCGCGCGCGACCTTTGCCGCGCGATCGAACTGGTTTTCTGCTGTCCGTAGGACCAGCGGGTCGGGTCCTTTTGCAGCCTCCTCGATGTTGAACGGTTCAACGCCGCTCTGACGCGAGCGCGCGGCCCAGCTCTCGCGGGCGAATTATCGCACAGAAGCCCGAGGCCCGCCTTGCGAGCGCCGCGGCGCACTCGCGCCGGGGCGACGCGGGCCCGTAGGGCAAAGCGCTTGTGCACCACGCAGCGCGCGTAAGACAGCTGCTTCGTCGCGGCACCTGCTATTGCCCATGCGTCGCAAGCAAGGGGCTACTCGGCCCACGACAGCGCGCGTTGCCCTTTAGCGCTGCAGTCTGCCGCCTCGCCTTCATCGCCGGCGCCATCGACCTCGCGGGCGCTCGCGGCCCAGGTCGGAGGGAAGCCTCGCAGCGCAGCGCAAATGAAGGGATTCGCGCATCCCCGCTCCCCTCGCGACTGCGGCCGCCAGCCAGTCGCATTTTTCGCCCCTGCCGCTTTGATGGAAGCGCGGCCGCCGCCGCTAGTGCACGCGCGGGCGAATGCCGTGCCTCGGCCAAATCGTCTGGCTGAGCCCGTCCCGCGAGATCGTCGCGAGCGCTGCGCCCACGTCGAGGTGTTGCGCTGGGGAGGCAATCTCCGCGCGGGCCTCTGCCCCGACACATGCGCGCGGTTGCATGGACGCGCCGGGCGCGCGCGTGCGATCGCCCGCTTGCCAGCAGTTGCGGCGCGCTCCAGCGCGCGACGAAGTGTACCCTTTAGAGCCGCCGACAAGGGCTCTGAGCAAGTCAGCTCCCGATGCGAATGATCGCCAGCTGCGCTGGCGTCGCCAACTTATTCGCCCCGAGGCAATCAATGGCGGCCTATATCCGATATCCTGCCATTCCGCCCCGAACACGGGGTCCTGACGCAGGAAGCCCAGCAACGCGCGATACGAGTGGAGATAACAAAATCGCAAGTCACACGCGGGAGAGCGCTGCCGTAACAGTCATTTCGCACACGCAAGCTGGACCGCCGCGCTGCAGAACGCTTGCCTCGTTGTATCTGTAACAACGCGCGACGAGCCCCAGGCGTCGGATGCCGACAGGGATCCTCATGCGGTCGCTCTGGGCAAGCATAGAACCCCAAACGGTGCTGAAGATTCGCAGGACCAGCGTCAGAGACCACTCTGGGTCCTGTGGCAACGCCACGGCCCCTCTGGGCCTACCCCAAGATGCCCTGCGGGACAGGGATGACGACGCGAAGGTCAGACTGCACCCGCCTGAGAGGCCAGGAAGGGTACAGGTCACACTGGATCCCCAATCGAAGCCACTCTGGGCCCGTTAGCACTGCCGAGACACTGCTGCGGCTGCCCTGGCTAGCGATGTGGGGAAAACGAAGCGCGAACGCGGTCGCGTCCGACGCGCGCTAGCGAGCGGACGCGCAGCGCAACGCCCCCAGGGGTGGTCCAAGGCGGCGCACTGGCCGGCAGAGGACCACGCCCTTGCCACCCGCCCCACCTTTGAATGCACACTAGGCAGGAAGGGCGCTGCGTACATGGCCAGGTACTTGATATCCCGCCCCGCAGCCAGGCGGCAGAGAGGAGACCGTTCGACCGTGATGTTAGAGGAAGAGGAAAGGAACACAACGACGCACGACCGCGCGGCACGCAAGCATGCCCGCGCGGGGGCCTGGCCCGCCAGCGTTGCGGCGGCGCGCGGCGGGTGGACACGCGGGCGCCCGCCATCGCGCGGGACGCCGACGGCGGGGCACTCCCGCCTGCGGCGTCGACTTATGACTTGCAATAACAAGTTGTTACTGCCCCACAAAGCACCTTCCACAAGAAGCCCAACCCTGAGACACCAGGACGCCCGTGGGTGTTTGGGGTGGAGACGTCACGCTTTCCATCGAAAAGCCATCGAACCCCAAGAAACCCAGGGCACCCTGGAGGCAAGCACGGTGTTTCTTGGCACGGGTCTCCACTGTGCCTGCTGCGCTGTCAGAGTTGGATGTTGTAGCTGTGCCTGCCCCTCACGTAAGTCTCCCCCCCGCCCCCGGAAGCCCCCTGTCGCCATCCTCCTCCTCCTCCTCTCCTCCTCCTCCTCCTCCTCCGCCTCCTCCTCCTCCTCCGCCTCCTCCTCCTTTTCCTCCTCCTTTCTCCTCCTCCTCCTCCTCATCCTCCCTCCTCCTCCTCCGCTTCCTCCTCCTCTCGTCCTCCTGTCGTCGTCGTCGTCGTCGTCGTCGTCGTCGTCGTCGTCGTCGTCGTCCTCCTCCTCCTCCTCCTCCTCCTCCTCCTCCTCCTCCTCCTCCTCCTCCTCCTCATCCTCCTCCTCCTCCTCCTGAGGGGGACCTTGCGGTTCCTGGTCTCATGCAAACCCTGTGTAAAATACAGCGGATCCATGTTCCCATGGGCACGCTCCCTCGCAATTCTAAATTACATTGGATCAGCGCTCCCGTGAATCAGATTAGGTCCACGCTCCCAGGGCCAAGATCCATAGACCCACCAACCCTTTGTGCTAAGGTGGTCTAACGACATCTTTCTCTCCTTTTCCAAAAACCTCTTCTTTTCCTGTAGGTGTACCTCCCCCCTCCCCAGATTTTTTGGGGCGGGCTTCGCGGGTCGTTAGAGCGTCCAAGATGGCCTCGGCGAGAAGGTCAGAATCATTGATGTTACTAAGGTATTGGGCCCATACTGGCGATCTTGATGGTCCCAGGGAGGGGAAACAATTCGGGATCCCCCCTTTGATCGATGGCCTCCAAGATGGCCCCAAGAGGGCTCCAAGAGGGCCCCAAGAGGGCCCCAAGAGAACCCCAAGACCCTCCGAAAAAGCCCCAGGAGGACCCCACGATCCCCCCGAAGAACCCCAAGATGGTTCCAAGAAGGCATCCGATGCTCCAAAATAGCTTCTGGCAGACCTCCAAGAGACCCGACGAGGGCCACAAGACAGTTCCACATGCTCTGGGGGCCCCCCAAGGACCCACGATAAAACCAAAACCCCTTTCAAAAGCCTAGGGATGTTTGACTCCTCGCCTTTTCGCTTCCGATGTGCTTCTGAAGCCTCAAGATGGCCCCAAGATGGCCCAAGAGAGGCCCAAGAGGGGCCCAAGAGGCCCCCTAGACGGCCCCCAAAGCGCCCAAGAGCGGCCCCAAAAACGCCCCGAGAGGGCCCCAAGAGGCGATTATGATGGCCCCAAGAAGGGTGCCAAACGTTGGAGAGAGCGTGTGATCCGACGCCGCTTTACTGTGGAAAATTGCCCCCCTTTTCCTCCGGAACCCGGGATTCCCCCTCCCCCCCCCCCCTCCTCCCCCCCCCCCCCCCCCCCCACTCCTCCCCCCCCCGCTGCAAAACCCCCCCCTCCCCTACCCCTCCCCCTCCCCCTCCCCCTCCCCTACCCCCCCCCCCCCCCTCTCGAAAACGGAGGGGGGGGTCACTACCGGTTCGAACCCCCTTCCCCACACCCCCCCACTCACCGCCAGCAAACGACTCCCGGTCCCTACCACCGTCCGCGCCACATCCCCCACTGTTGTTCCCAGCACCACTGTCCTCACCACCACTGTCCCCACTGGTTCCACCACCGTCCCTACTGTCCCCACCAGTGCTCCCACCACTGTCGCACTGTCCCCACTGTCCCCACCACTGTTCCCACCACGGTTCCACTCTCCCACTTTCTCCACGGCCCCAACCACTGCCCGACTATCCCCACTGTCCCCACTGTCCCACTGACTCCTCCGCTGTCCCACTGAGCTGTCCCACTGTTCCCACCACTGTCCCCCACTGTCCCCACTGTCCCCACTGTACCTCTGTCCCATTGTCCCACCGCCGTCCTCGCCACCGCCTTCACCACTGTCCCCACCACCACTGTACCCTCCACTGTCCCACTGTTTCCACCTCATTCCCACTGTCCCCACACCACTGTCCCCACCACCACCGTCCCCACCACTGTCCACTGTCCCCACTGTTCCCACCATTGTCCTCACCACTGTCCCCACCACTACAGTCCCCACCACTGTCCCACTGTCCCCACCACTGTCCCGCTGTCCCCTCACCACTGTCCCCACCACCGCCGTCCCCACCACTGTCCGCACCCCCCTCGGTTTTCGAGGGGGAGGGGGGGGGGGTTCGAACCGGTAGTGACCCCCCCCCCGGTTTTCGAGGGGGGGGGGGATGGGGTTCGAACCGGTAGTGACCCCCCCCCCTTTTCATGATGAACTGAGGGGGGGGGAGGGGTTCGAACCGGTAGTGACCTTCCCCGGTTTTCCGGAGGGGGGGGGGGAGGGGTTCGAACCGGTAGTGACCCCCCCCGGTTTTCCGCCAGCAGCGGTAGAACACGCTCTTTCAAACGTTGGGACCCCCTCTGTTTTCACCGACGCCCTCCACGATAGCTCCAAGAGGCCCTCCAGGGCTCCCAACAGGCCCCCAAGAGAGCATAAGAGAGCCTCAAGAGGACCTCCGATACTCCAAGATGGCCTTCAAGATGGTTCAGAATAGCCAGCAATGGTTCAAGATAGCTTCCAGCATATCTCCAAGAGGCCCGACGAAGGCCACAATATAGTTCCACGTGCTCTCGGAGCCCCCGCGGGACACCCCAAAAAACCCAACCCCCTTCCAAACCTAAGGACTCTCAATGATGTTTGACTTCTCGCCATTTCGCTTCCGATGCGCTTTTTGAAGCCTCAAATTGGCTCAAGAGAGGCACACGAGGGGCACAAAAAGGCCCTCCGGACGGCCCAAAAGCGCCCTCGAGCGGCCCAAGAGCGGCTCAAGACGGCCCCAAGAGGCGATTATAATGGCACCAGAGGGGATACCAAACGTTACGACCCCCTCTCATTTCACCGAAGCCCTCCACGACAGCTCCAAGAAGGCCCCAGGACCTCAAAAGAGCTCCAAGAGGACCCCAATATCCGCCAAAGGAGCCCCAAGAG
>CAUYUJ010005727.1:40000-59081 GCA_963575745.1 Prorocentrum cordatum | reverse complement strand
TGGGAACTTCGGTGGAGATCCCTATGGGGCCAGGAAGCGCTGCACTGGGTGGGGTGTGGGTGGGGGGGGGGGGGCGCGCGCGGGCGGTAGCACTGAGGTCGTCGGTGGAGCTGCCTATGGGGCCACGAAACGTGCGAGGGGTGTGCTGAAACGGCTGATGACGATGATGGTGGTGATGATGATGCTGCGGATGATGGTGATGGTGATGGTGATGGTGATGGTGATGGTGATGGTGATGGTGATGGTGATGGTGGCGGGGGGTGGTGGTGGTGGTGATGGTGATGATGATCATGATCATCACCATCATCATCATCATGATGGTGATGATGGTGATGATGACGACGAGGATGATGATGCCGATGATGATGATGCTGATGCTGACGCTGATGATGATGGTGCTGGCGATGATGATGATCGGGTATCGGCGTTGTGGTCTGGGAGCGGTGCTCGGCTCAGTCACCCTGCACTCGGCGCGCGCGGTCGCAAGGGCCCCGCGGGGCCCAAGCCAGACCCAGGCGACGAGGGACGGACCCGAGACGCCAGACTGGGGCAGACCCTCGCCATGACCCCTGGCCACCAGGAGCATCGCGGTCAGGCCGCCTCCTTCGCCCGAGCCCTCGCGGGCTCGGCGGCCGCGAGATCCCCCAGACCCCGACGGAGGACCGCCGACGGCCGCCATGGGGCCGTCGGCCGAGCTTTCCGAGCCGCGCCCAGCGGGCCTAACCTTCGCAGGCGCGGTTATCAGCGTGCGGCACACGGCGCGCGGCGCCGCTCGGCCGCCCCTCCTCTTGAGGCGGTGGCCGAACGGGCACCGCGCGGTCCAGGGGGACTCCTCGGCCTCCGCTGGCGCTGCTGGAGCCGCGCCGACGCTCGCGAGCTCAGCCGAGGGATCGGGCTCCGCGGCCCTCCCCTCGGGCGGCTCGGCGGTCGCCCGTTCCAGGGCCTGGGGCCCCCTCCGAGGCCGACGCAGTCCCGCTCCGTGACGGGCAACGCCACGACGGTGATCTCCGCCCCGTTGGGCCCCAGCTCCACGGTGAGCTCTTGCAAGCCGCGCGCGAGCTGCGGCTGCGCCTTTGCCTACGCGCCGCCCGCCGTGCCGCAGCGGCAACCGGGAGCAGGCCCTGCCGCAGCGGCATCAGGAGCAACCTGTCCCGCGAAGGCCGTCGCTTCCAGCGCGAACGGCACCCGCTCCGAGCCGCACAGGCGGCCGCCAGCAAGCCCTGCCGCAACGGCGCCAAGAGGAGCGAGTCGGCGAGGATACGGCCGATGCGGAGCCTGCGGGCGCCGCCGCAGGCGGAGGCCAGCGCGAGTCCAACGGCGAGGCTCTGCCGCGCGAAGTGCCCCACCAGGCCCCAGATCTGCGTGAGCAGCGACGCGACCAGGGCGAGGACCAGCGGCGGGTCGGCGAGGAGCGGCAGCCGCGCCAGGGCCCCGGTCACCTCGAGCCGCTTGGGCACGCCCTGCTCCTCGACAGGCTCCTCCTCCTGCTCGGTGCCCTTCTTTTCCTCGCCGTCGCTCTCGCCCTCGCTATCGGAGCTGATATCCACCTGGTGCGCGGCCGCGTCCGCGCGCGCGACCTCGATCTCCTGCACGACCTCCCTCGCGGACGCTTTCGCCCACGACGTCGGAGCCGACCCCCCCCCTGGTGCGCGGCCGCGCCCGCGCGCCCGACCTCGATCGCGGGGCCCTCGCACTCGCTCTCCTCCTGCGTGAGCGCGCTGTCCGGCTCGCCGCCCTCGCGGAGCCCTCGAGCTGCTCGTCCACGCACCACACGCCGGGTGCGCACTCGACCGGCGCCTCGAACCGCCCGTCGCTCTGCTCGGCCTCGGCGCGGCCGGCGGCGGTCGCCATCGCGGCGGCCGCGGTCCGCGCCCCCAGAGCGGCGGCGGAGGGCGGCACCGCCCTGGTGGCCCGCGCGCGCGTGGCGCCCACCTCGGCGCCCGGCACCTCGCAGCGCCGCCGCCGCTAGAAGCGGGCCTCGGCGAGCGCCTGCTGCAGCAGCGCCTGCCTGGTCCACCGGGCCGCGCTGCGCCCGGTCTGGCGGCGTCGCCTCCCGTCTGCGGAGCTCTCGGCGGCCCTGCCAACGCGGGCCGCCTCCAATGCGCGCACATTGGCAGCGGCCGCCGCGCGCATAGTTTCAGCGCGAGAAAGTCCCAAAACTCTCGAGCCAACACGATGATGATGATGATGATGATGATGATGATGATGATGATGATGATGATGAGGAGGAGGAGGAGGAGGATGCTAATGCTGATGCTGATGCTGATGCTGCTGCTGCTGCTGCTGCTGCTGATGCTGATGCTGATGCTGATGCTGATGCTGATGCTGATGCTGATGATGATGGCGATGGCGATGGCGATGGCGATGGCGATGATGATGATGCTGATGCTAAACCCGAGCTCAAGTATGCGATGTGCGACCACGCATCTCGCGGCACACCACTACGTTCAGTAGTTACCGCGATGCCCCCGCGAGAAGTCGAAGCACGGCTGACTGGTCAGCCTGGCTAAAGCGCTCAGAAAACCTAGAGCCCTGTAAATGATGATGATGATGATGATGATGATGATGATGATGATGATGATGATGATGATGATGATGATGGTGATGATGATGATGATGATGATGATGATGATGATGATGATGATGATGATAATGATGAGAGGAGGAGGAGGGAGGGGGCAGCGGGAGGAGAAACGCGGGGACCCTCTCTTCAAAACGAGGACCCAACACCACAGGATAGTTGGGAATGACTCAGGATGAAAAAAACAAATCCTGGGGACAGGGTCAAGACTTCTGGGGACTGTGCATTGCAAACACCCACCGACTCTTAGCATTGCTTGGGCAAGGCATGCGAGGCGGGGATTGATCCACATCCACCGCCTGGGAGCCGACGTCTTGGTGCACCCCCGGGTGGTGTACATGGATATAGTTTGCCCCCGGGGGGCCGAATGTATCTCTATCCACCACCTGTGGAGGTCCGCGAAGATCGATCCCTTGAGTAGGGCTGGGGGGTCAGGTCTGCAGAACACCACAAACGGACGTCAAGCGGCGCAACCAACCTGTTCGGACAAGCTGAACCACACACCCGGCGTCAAGCCAAAACTTCGGACATCGACGAATGGTTCTTGCACATCTTCGTCGGCGTAACCGGCGAGGTATTTGACCACCTTGACGTCCCCTTTTGTGGTGGTCCTGCAAAGGAAGGCGCTCTCTGATCCTCGGCCCTACTCAATCGATCCCCAAGGCGGTGGTTATGGATAAATACTCCAGATTTCGTAATAAAAGGGAGGGGGTCTGAACCCTCCAAGACAAGCCATTTCAGACCTCCCCCGTGGGAGAACCCTCCAAAACATCGTCCCCAGACCCCCCCAGGCCCTCCAAGATAGCCTGGAAGAGACCCCCCCCGAAATGAGACCCCCCTCCTTTTATTACGAAATCTGGAGTACCCGCCTCGGAAGGCATCGGTTCAAAGCGGCACCCTGGATCCCCCCCGAGCATGCACCATCCCACCCCCCCGCTGCTTCGAGGTGCGCCGGTCCGTGGCGACGGAGGGCCCCCCCAAAGACTCATAGAAAGAACATGTGGTGGCCCCTCCTCTTCGCTCCCCCTTCTCTTCCTCCTCCTCCTCCTCCGCCTCCTCCGCGTCCACCTCCGCCTCCGCCTCCGCCTCCGCCTCCGCCTCCGCCTCCGCCTCCGCCTCCTCCTCCGCCTCCCCCTCCTCCTCCCTCCTGAGCATGCTCCTCCTCCCTCCCAAACTCCCTCCCTCCCTCCATCTCCATCACTATTCCCTTCGAAATTGATGATACCCAAGAAACGACGCAATCATAATCGCTTTAGGGCCATAGGGCTATGGGGCTATAGGGCTATAGAGCTATAAGGCTATGGGGCTATAGGGCTTAAGGCCTATAGGGCGATAGGGCGATAGGGTTATAAGGCTATGGGGCTTTAGGGCTATGGGGCTATTGGGCTTTAGGGCTATAGGGGTATAGGGGTATAGGGCTACAGGCCTATAGGGCTACAGGGCTATGAGGCTATAAGGCTATGGGGCTATTGGTCTATAGAGCTATGGGGCTATAGGGCTGTAGGGCTACAAAAATACCGGGCACCCGAGCACCCAAGCACCCGTGCACCCCCGGGCTCCCGGGCCCCTGGGCACCTGGACCAGCCACCTAAATCGGCGGCGACGCTCACCTAAGCATGAATCCGCTAGGACCCCTACAGAGGCAAGCTCTGATTGGGGAATCAGTCTTCCCTGTCGCACCCCCAAAGCGTGTCGGTAGGGCCTGACGTTTCGCCTGAGATTTTCTCGCCATTTGTGACCCTGAAGCTTGAAGCTTGATACAGCTTTACGGGTGGAGGGCGGGTGGATGCACAATTTGGTGTGGTTCTCGCCTCCGCGCTGCGCACACTCGTCGTGGAAGTCTGCGGCAGTGTCAAGGATGCGGGGCGGGTGGTTTTCACAAAGTGGCCCTCACCCTAGCGCCGCGCACATTCGTCTTGAACGTTTGCAAGAGCTTCAAGGATGAAGAGCGGATCCTTTTCACAAAATGGCACTCCCTCCAGCGCGTCGCACGTTCGTCTGAAAAGTTTGCGGTAGTTTCAAAACTCTTATTTCCAAAATCCCAGCAATTGTAATTGGGGACGATTCAGGACAGTAACGGCGCCACCGTCATGTTGATTCGCGGTGTTGACATCCCTGGAATGATATTCTGTCACGATTTAGGGTTGACCGGGCGCAGCACTCACGCTGGTCCGCGCATTGAATCCCAGGACTGGTGCTCTGCCAAGATTGAGGATTCTCAGACGGTTGTCTTCTAATGGGCCACTTCCCGCAGTGAAAGTAAAGTCTTGTAGGCAACGGGCCAGAGGAGCGCTGAGATCTCCAGGAACAGATTCAGCACACTTCTAGCTCGCGCGCGCGGGGCGCCCCTGGGGGGGCCCGCGCAAACAATACCCCAGCAAAATCCTGGCAGGCAAGGTCCTGCAAACTCCCCTCAGGGATGCCGGAACTCTCCTGGGCGGCCTTCCGACCCCTCAGAGCGCTCCAGGAACGCCCCGAGGGAACCAAACGGAGCTCCAAGAAGGCACTCCGGTCGAGATCCACTGGAAGCAGGCCGAAAGATTGCCCAAGAGAGCTCCAAGAGGCTTCAACAAAATACCTCCCAATTGGCCCAAGGCAGCCCCAAGAGCGGCCCCAAAACCCAAAAGTCAGAGATTTCTGCTGGATGCGCAAATGTTTCGCCGTTTGTCCTTTCCATCTGCCGACCGCTCAAGACGGCCCTCGAAACCCAAGAGCCTCCTTCGATCGCCCCAAGTCAGCCCAAGACGCTCGCTGGACAGCCACAACACAACCGAACAGGACCTCAATACGTCCCAAGAGGCGCCCCAATAAAGCTGCAAAGGCCCACAAGAAGGCCCCAAGAAGGAGAACCGGGACTAAGACTTCCAGACCTTGTCCGCCATATGGTCCCCGAACCCGCCAGAACCATTCAAAGACGCTCACAAGACGCCCCCCGAGCTCTCCAACACACCCCCAAAAGACTCAAAGAGGCCCCCAGTACGCGCCAGGAGAGCCCCCGAAAAGATACAGCAATCATTCAACAAGGTCTCCAAGACAGCCCCAGCACAGCCGAACAGGACCTCAGGCCCCCCCAAGAAGGCTGCAGAGGCCCTCAAGAAGGCCCCAGGAGGGAGAACCCGGACCAAAACTTCAAGACCTTCTCCGCCAGACGCCAGAAGGAACAATTCGACTCGCTCTCTGAGCGAACAAAATGACAACTCGGGCCAACTGCCACAACCCAATGTTCCCAATGCTTCCCCAATCGCTCAGCCAACGAGCACAAAGCTACGATGACCCTGTCTGAGCCGGCGGAATGAGCGAAGCGATTCAATGAAGTCCTGTAGCGAATGATACGCGGGGAATTTAGAGGGAGGGTATACTGCAATACCGTTGATGCGTTTTGGGTTTACACTGGTCCTCCTCCTCCTCTTCCACCTCCTCCTCTTCCTCATCATCCTCATCATCACCATCCGCATCATCAGCATCATCATCATAACCATAATCGTCATCACCATCATCATCCTCATCCTCCTCATCCTCAGCCGCATCCTCATCCTAAGCATCATCCTCATCGTCATCCTCATTGAACTTCTATTCGTCCTCATCCTCATCCTCATCCTCATGATCATTGCCATCCTTATCTTCTTCCTCCTCCTCATCATTATCCTCGCCACCACCACTACCACCACCACCATCAGCATCAACATCATCATCATCATCATCATCATCATCATCATCATCATCATCACCATCATCATCATCATCAGCATCAGCATCATCATCAGCATCAGCATCAGCATCAGCATCAGCATCATCATCATCATCATCATCATCAGCATCATCATCATCATCATCACCACCACCATCATCATCATCATCATCATCATAATCCTTTTCCTCCTCCTCCTCCGCCTCCTCCCCACTCTCTCACTCACTCACTCACTCATGGCACACGAAGGTGCACCCTGCAGCCACCCATCCTGCCCCGAGGCCCCCTCCAGGGGCCTCGGGGGGGATTTGAAATGTGGTCGTCCTCCCCGAACCGTCTCCTAATCACTCTCCCAGCATCCTCCACACATCCCAAGCTAATCCCTTCCCCTCCGGCCCCTCAGGGCCGCGAAATGCTCGCTGGCGTTCTGGTCGACGCAGTAGTACGTATACCCATTCATGATGTTGCTGTTGTGGATGTCGTTTCCAGGCACACTGCGTCGGGAGGGGTGGTGGTCGTAGAGGAGGGTGAGTGGTGGTCGTAGAGGTGGGTGGGAGAGGCGTCGGGGTTTTGGGAGGGGGGGAGTGGCCAGGTCTCTGCTCGGGGACGCGGGCAGGGGCGGCCGCAGGCCATGCGCCCGCGGCGGAGGCAGGGGCCGCAGGCCCATGACAGGTGTCACCGCCAACGTCGTGGGTGCGTAGCCGAAGAGGGGTACGGGGGAGGGGGGTGAGACGGTTGTGGCCGAGTGCCGCCATCGGCGGGTTGCGTTGCCTCAGGGGCGGCGCCAGTCGGTGAGGACCGAGGGCGCTAGAGGTCGGAGGGGCGTTGCACCCTAGAAGGTGTGTTGTGTGGTGGTGTCGCCGATAGCGCGGCAAGGCTTGGAAGCCAGGGTCGTCTTGTACCTGGTTCGAGGTGTGGCGCTGGCGTCGCCTGTGTCGGCTCTAGTGCTGGTGCTGGTGTCGGCTCCTGTGCTGGTGCTGGTTCAGCTGACATCGGCGCTGGCGCTGGGTCTGCTCCCGCTGGTAGAAGTCCCTCGGGTGTGAAGTCGGACTGTGGGATTGGCGCACGGTCCTGGTGGCGGCAATGGTTTTGGTGGCGTGGGTGGTGGTGCTGCTCGTGAGCTCAGCAAGGCCGAGTGTAGGGTGCCTGCTGTGCGTTGGGCTGGGCGTGGGGCTGGGCGTAAGGAAGGGCATCGGAAAGGGCGTCGCGGTGGGCGACGGTTTGGACGTCGGGAAGGGCGTCGGGGTGGGCGTGAGGTTGGGAGTCGGGAAGGGCGTCGGGGAGGGCGTCGGGTCGGGGGTCGGGTTGGGCGTCGGGTTGGGCGTCGGGTTGGGCGTCGGGAAAGGCGTCGGGAGGGGCGTCGGCGGAGGCGTCGGGAAGGGCGCGGGGCTGGGCATCGGTTTGGACGTCGGGTTTTGCGTCGGTTCGGGCGTCGGGTCGGTCGGGAGTAGGTTTTGGCGTCGGTTCGGGCGTCGGGAAGGGCGTGGGGTTGGGCGTCGGTCGGGGCGTCAGCGGGGGCGTCGGGCGGCGCGTCGGGAGTGGTGGCGGAGGGAGCGTCGGGAAGGGGGGCGCGAGGGGCGTCGGTGGGAGCGTCGTCGGGGTTGTCGTTGGGGTCGGCGTCGTCGTCGCGGGTGGCTCCGGCCGTTCCAAAAGCCTTGAAATCGATGTTCTGGCAAGTAGCCTCTGGATCCGTGAGGTGGTCCGCGAAATTGAAGTCCTTGGAGGCCTTGGAATTTGAGGTGGCGTTCGGCATGAAATTGGTGTCCTTGGAAGGCACGAGCTTGGAGTCGGGTTGGGCGTCGATGAAGGCGGCGGGTTGGGCGTCGGGAAGGGCGACGGGTTGGGCGTCTGGTTGGGCGGCGGGTTGGGCGTCGGGAAGGGCGTCGGGCGGGGCGTCGGGTTGGGCGTCGGGCTGGGCGTTGGGAAGGGCGTCGGGAAGAGCGTCGTGTAAGCCGTCGGGTTGGGGGTCGGCGGGGGCGTCGGTTCGGGCGTCGGGTTGGGCGTCGGTCGGGGCGTCGCAAAGGTGGTCGTCGGGGTGGTCGGCGTCGTCGTCGTGGGTGGCCCCGGCGGTTCCCATAGCCATGAAATCGATGTTCTGGTAGGTGGCCTCTGGGTCCGTGATGTGGTCTGCGAAATTGAAGTTCCTGGAGGCCGTGAACTGCTGTCAACACGGGCGTGCCAATGATATTCGTTGTCGTGGCCATGCCAATGCTGCTCATCGTCGCGCCAATGCCAGTTTCGGTGCCGTGTATGCTTGCCAATGCTCGTCGTCGTGCTGTCGTGGGTCTTCCTGGCGAACGCGCTGGTGCCAGTCATGTTGATGTGCCCGGCACCAAGTGTCACAGTAATTTGAATCTCATCCATGACGCCATCGTCGGTGCTGGTCGATGCTGCGGTACCGGTTTCCGACGGAGGTGACCACGATGACGATGTCTTTGGCCCTGCTGTCGCCCCTGCGGGCCGCATAGGCAATTCTCCGGTGGGCGCTCTCCTCGGGCCTCCGGGCGAGTCTCGGCCGACGGCCGGTGGCCTCGCGGGCGTCCGGCATGGCGCGCGCTGGTGCCTCGCCCGGGCGCGGCCCAGCGCGGGGGGGGAGGAGGCGGCGGCGACGTCCCCCCGGGTCCTCGGCCAGAGCGCCTTCCTTCCTCCTCCTCCTCCTCCTCCTCATCAGCATCATCAGCATCATCATCATTGTCCTCCTCCTCCCTCCTCGACATCCTCCTCCCCCTCCCCCCCCCTACATGCCTTTTCTCTGCAGCTCTTCCTCCTCCTCCTCCTCCTCCTCTTCCTCTTCCTCTTCCTTTTCCTCTTCTTCCTCCTCCTCCTCCTCCCTCGCCCCCCCTCGGCGCTGGGGCGGCCGGGGCCTGGAGCGAAGTGGTACTTGGCCGCGCACCAGGCAGCTGGGCGGTGGGAGCGCCGCGGCGCCGTGCGCGCAACGAGGCGCGGGAGAGGACGTTCAAGACGAAGCCAGGACGAGGATACACTGGGTATCGTTTAACCGACCCCCATCCCCCTTCCCATCCCCTTCGAGACCCCCACCAAATTACCACCCCAAGTCGGGGATACGCCCCTCGAAACCCGAAGGGAGCGACCCACATCCCCATCCAGGGGCGTAAATCGGCCAGTGGGG
This sequence comes from Prorocentrum cordatum, assembly GCA_963575745.1. Taxonomy (NCBI): domain Eukaryota; class Dinophyceae; order Prorocentrales; family Prorocentraceae; genus Prorocentrum; species Prorocentrum cordatum. The sequence goes on along the minus strand of CAUYUJ010005727.1, from coordinate 49,682 downwards.
CCCAGGCCACGCCGCTGGGGATGGGGATCGCTTAAACGATACTCATACACTCAGGTGAAAATCCGCCGGCCCCCTTGTGGGGCCACCAGGCTGTAGGCCGAAGGTTCGCAGTTTCCTGTGCCAGTTGCAGTTTCCAGTTTCCACTGTTACAGTTCTGCTTCTTGCTGCTTACTGTTCCTTGTTGATGGACCGCGCGAGGGGGGGGAGGCCCAAACGGGCAGGTTTTAGCACGCCCTGAGCGTGTGTTCTGAATTGCTGGGGTGGGTCAAAATTAACACCCCTCACGCATCGGCGGGGTCAGGGTCCAAAAACACATGGGATGTGCCACATTTCTGAAATTCGGTGGCACCCCTGACGCAGATCGGCGGGGTCAGGGTTCAAAAACACATGGGATGTGCCACATTTCTAAAATTTGCTGGCACCCCTTACACAGATCGGCAGGGCCAGGGTCCAAAAACATGGGATTTGCCACATTTCTGGAATTCGGTGGCACCCCTCACGCAGATCGGCGGGGTCAGGCTCACAAGAGACTTCCAACATTTTCAAATTCGGGTAGAAGATTTGGGCACAGCATACGGGAGCAAATAGAAAATACAACAGCGAGTACAACAATAGACTCGCAATCTCCATTCGTCTTGCAATTACCCATCGTCTTCGCATGAAGTTCCGACGCTGCTTCACGGTGAAGCCAAAGCCTCATGACTTCGCTCTTCCATGGCCCATTCTCCGGGAGAGGGGGCCGGCGGCAAGGGGCGAAACCCTTACGGATAAATCGAAAATATGTGAGACCCCTCGGCTCTGGAAAATGTCTCGGGCGCCGCGGCCTTCTCGGAGCGTTCCGGAAGGCTCCGAGAGCATTCCTGAACGTCCTGGAACGGACTCATCCTTGTCCCAACCCCGCCCGGGACTTGCCATCGTTCGGACGCCCACTCCCCGCGCATTTACAGTAACCGTTTCGTGCGTGCGTGCGTGCGTGTGTGTGTGTGTGCGTGTGTGTGTGTGTGTATGTGTGTGTGTGAGTGTGTGTGTGTGTGTGTGTCTGTGCGTGCGTGCGTGCGTGCGTGCGTGCGTGCGTGCGTGCGTGCGTGCGTGCGTGCGCGCGCGTGCGTGCGTGTGTGTGTGTGTGTGTGTGTGTGTGTTTCCGGGGGAGATGGCCCAACATGGTCCTCGCCGAGACAAGACGCGCACGCCCGACCGTTGCCAAGGGGAGGGGTGATCAGGGGGGCCTCTGCTTGCTCGCTGCGAGAGGAGGAGGAGGAGGAGGAGGAGGAGAGGGAGGAGGAGGAGGAGGAGGAGGAGGAGGAGGAGGAGGAGGAGGAGGAGGAGGAGGAGTAGGAGCGGTGATCAGGGGGGCCTCTGCCTGCTCGCCGCGGGGTTCGGCGCCCGCGTGTGCCTTCTGCCGTTCTCTTCGGCGGCGCGCCGGGGCAGCGGGCGGGCCTCGGGGCGGATCCTCGACAGGCTCAGGAAGCTCCAGGGGGGGATCCTAGAGGAGGGTCCTCGAGGAGGATCCTCGAGGAGGATCCTCGAGGAGGACCCTCGAGGAGGATCCTCGAAGAGGACCCTCGAAGGGGATCCTCGAAACAGTCGAAAGGCTCGAGGAGGATCCTCGAGGAGGATCCTCGAAAGGCTCGAGGAGGATCCTCCAAAGGCTCGAGGACGCTCTCTGGAAAGTTTCGTGATCTTTCTCCGAAGCAACGGTCGGAATCTCAGAAGGCTGGAGGGCTTCAGAGAAGCCCCGCCACCTTCTGAGAGAAGCGGCAAACGCAGGAGCCGTCGGCGCCGCCAGAGCCACCCGCGCGTTTTTTGCGCGTTTCGCAATCCAACGGAACTCCCGTCGCCGCGATGGCAACGGGCCTGAAGGAAGCAGAAACCTGGAGTTTCCGCCAGGACCAGCTCGGTCGTCTGCCTCGGGGCCCGCCGAAGACCTGGGGGCCCGAAAGCGGGAGAAACCTGCCACGGCCACTTCACGCAGGACACGCGTCCACGGCGGCGCCCCGCAGCGAGCCCAAGAAGGAGAACCAGCCAAGCGCAGAGCGAAGCTCGGCGCGCCCGAAAGGGGCGTGGGAAACATGGGTTTGACCTCCACCAGCAAATGCTGTCCGACACCGACAGCGGCCGCTGCTGGGCAGGGGGCTCGTTGCATCGAACTGTGAACGTCCGCGGCGACACCCACAGGGTGCAAAACTGCTGTCGGTGCTTTTCCCCGCACATGAGCATCGTTTAAGCGATCCCCATCCCCAGCGGCGTGGCCTGGGCCCCACTGGCCGATTTACGCCCCTGGATGGGGATGTGGGTCGTTCCCTTCGGGTTTCGAAGGGTGTATCCCCAACATGGGGTGGTAATTTGGTGGGGGTCTCGAAGGGGATGGGGATGGGGATGGGGGTCGGACTAAAGATACTGAGCGCATTCCGTGCCCGTTTCGAACGCACTGGAAAGCTGCCTCTGCCTGGCCAAAAACCAGGGAGGCTCCAGCTGACTCGCTGGCACGGCGGGCAAGGCCAGAGGAGGGGGGATCACCACTAAGGACTTAGCGACCAGCTCACACAATCAGCTGGTTTTCCTGGCGTCTTCCGGCGCGCAAGGCGACCGTGCGTCGAGGATTGACCCCCCCTCGGCGGGGCCGAAACCTGCCGCATGCAGCACGAGCCCTGGCGCACGATTGAGAAATGCTTCGCACCCCGCGGGGTCTATTCATCAGCCCAGGGAGGGGGGCCCATCACTTGTAGAATCAGAAGCAGGCATTAGCAGAGGTAGGAGAGGGAGGGGGAGGAGGAGGAGGAGGAGGAGGAGGAGGAGGAGGAGGAGGAGGAGGAGGAGGAGCGCAGGAACACAGGAGCGCGGGTACGCCGTCCGTCTCGCGAACAGCGTTCCGAGGGCCCTCGAGAGAAGGCGAGGTACAGGCCGAACGACACCACGCAGTTTCGCCGCCTGCGCCTCGGCGCCGCCCGCCCATGGCGGGGTGGGCCGCGCCGTGGGAGCCGCCGCCTAGCCCTCCTCGCCGTTGAGCGGGGGCGAGGGGCTCGGCGGCGGCAGCGAGGTCTGCGGGATGGACCCTGCCACCTCCTCCTCGCTGCTGGGAACCTCAGCGCCCGCGGGCGGCCACGCAGTTGCGCCAGCAGCGCGAGGCTGGTCTGCGGCCGCTTCCCCCGCAGGGTCGCCGCCCCGCTGGCCGCTGAAGCCCGAGCCAGCGGCAGCCGCGCCAGCGCCCTGCGCCCGTGGCCGCCTGCGCTCGCCAGGCGCCCAACCGATCCTCGGCGCGCAAGGACATCGCTCAGGGTCGCCAGCCACCGACGGAGGACCTCTGTCTCGCACCTCCGCATGGGATCGGCCATCCACGCCCGGGAGAACGACAGGCCGCGGCGGTGCCGCATGAACGCCCTGCGGTTGGCCCCGCCGCACCCCCATGCCCTGTCGCACATCTCGCGGGCCAGCTGCCCGGCGGCGCGACCCATGACGCGCGCGAACGCACGCCGCCTCGGCTGGCCCAGGGCGGCCTCGACGCACGGCGCGCAGTGCTGCCTCTGGTCGTCCGCCAGCTGAGACTCCGCGAGTGCGGCCTCAATCCGCCAGCGCGCCCACCTCGCGAGCCTCCGCGCCGTGGGGGCCTTGGAGGGCCCCGCGGCAGCGGCCCCCTGGGCTGTCTCTTGGCCTTCAGTGCGATCGAAGTCGCGAGACATCGCCCTCGGCCTGGAGATCCACGCGCCGCCGCAGTCCGACGGCGATAACTCAGCAAATGAGACACAAATGCGCCACAATTGCGAAACGCGATCCTGCGGCGGGCGCGCCAAGCCTCTCCAGCTTCGAAGTCGCATGGAAACGCCCGCCGCCTCCGACACATCTGCGCGCACTGGCGCATCCGAGGATGCTTAGCTTGTCGCGCAGTCCTCGCGCCACGTGCACGAAACTTCCCACTGCCCAGGTCATTTCCAAGGCGCGCTGCGGCCCGCTGCGGCTGGACTGGGAACCCATTCCTTCGAAGAACATGTGCGCCTGCTCGCGCGTCCTCATGGCTCGAGCACGTCACGACGCTGTCGGAAGCAACCTTCAGAACAACTTTACACAGCCAATGGCAAGTGGCACCTCCCCGCAGACCCTGGATAACAGACTGCGTAATTAAAGCAAATCACATCACTCCACGACCCGCTCTGTCCAACTGCGCGCGGCGCCACGCGCTGCGGGGCACCTCCATGCAAAGATCGGCAGCCGGAAACCCCGCAGCAAGGGCTCGTGGTACAAGATGCCCCCATCGAATTGAATCGTAATATTTCCCCACGACTAGCAGCCCAAGACCACTGGAAACAAAAAGCGCCTGCCGTGCGTCTTGCTCCAACGCTCGGACAAACGCCTCTCGAAGGGCGGAACTGCCCTTCGCGGCGGCATCCCAGTGGGCCGCCGCGTCGTCGTTCCGCGAGATAACTGCGGGCCCCCGCGCACGGCTCCAAATCCTGCCAGGATCCCTATCACTCGATCCCCGTCGGCCGTCTCAGGCTAGCGCATGTCCAGCGCTGTAAGAATCTGACGCGGCCGCGCAGCCGCGGCCTCCATGGCCATGTATAGTTCGGCCAATTCGTCAAGAGCTGCCGCGGGGGGCCTCTCGATACCTGCGGAGAACCGATCCACTTCCATGCCAGCGTAAGCTTTCATGCGACGCGCTGCTAGCCGAGCGCAGGGACCCGCGACGCACGGCCGCGGCTCGCAAGCAGCGCGCTCTGGAGCTCCACGAAAAGACTCGCGCAGCTGCTCCGCGTTGCCGGCCGCGGCCCGCGCCGCTGAGCAGCCGCGCGATCCACGATGCCCCGCGGGTGGGCCAACGCCGACGCATCGGGAATAATCTCGCGCCGAGTCATCGGCTCATCCATAATAATTTGTTAAATCGACCAACGGCCTCAGTATTCTGCGCTCGCGCCGTGAATTCCCTGAGAGAGCTAATCGCTGGCATCTGGCCGCTGCTCTCTCGGCCCGCTGGGCGAAGAAGCCCACCTCCTTCTGAGTCGCAGCGCGCGTGCCCCGGGAGAAAGCCTCCCACTTCCTCCAGAACGGATCGCCCCCGGCACGCACGCGCAGCCCAGCGCGGGCAAGCGGCGGGCACTCGTCGGCCGAGCTACCCACGGACCCCAGCAAATGATCGCGCCGCCGCCGCCCATTCTGCCGCTCCTGATGCCGAGCAAGACAATTGCGCGCGACGTGAAGTCGGCCCCACTAGCACGCAAGCCCCACTAGCACGCAAGTGCATCTCTGGCGGGGGTCGCCCGCTGCTTCCTGAGCGATGAACTGATGTCCGAGCGAAGCTGGCGCCAGTGCTGCGTCTCGCGCCAGGAGGGGCCTGTCTGCCACGACGCGCACAGAGAGCGGTTTCTGCAGGTCGCGCCCAAGAAGCACACGAGGCACTGATGGAGGCGAACGCCAAGGAATCAGCAAGCCCAAATGCTACGGAGGAAGAAAGGACAGGGGAGGGAGGGCGCAGCTCCGCCGGCGTGAATCTGACTTCAACCCTGCACCTGCGCCACGTTTCGTCGCATGCCAAGAATGGAACAGACTGCTTGCCGTCTACATGGTTTAAATCGGGATCCAAATTTGCCTCTGGGCCACTCGCGTTGAAATCGACGAGATCAAACCCGCCGGCGCCGTCCACGGCGCCCCCCGAGAAGGCGCGGGGCTCGCCGGCTGGGCGGGCCGGCCCCAAAGACAGACCCGAATTAGGGGCCCCCGCCCGTCGGAAACACTGCCGGTGTGAAACGCGTTTCGTCGGGCCAAGGATCTCGCTCAGATTCAAGCCTCTCATCGTGCATCCCTCGCAGGAGCACCCCCTCAGGCCCCTGGGGCCCTGCCTCTCACCGAGCGAACTCGCAGCGCTGATAGCGTCGACCTCAGGCGCGGCCCCCTCGGGAACCACATCCCTGAAGAGTGCGGTGAACTGAGCCACCCGGGCGGCAAGTAACTGGGGTCTCGTCTCCTCTTGTCCCCTGGCGGGCGCGGCTGGACCTCGAGCCCGGCGTCGGCTCGGCGGCAGGGCGGGCCCGCTGCGGCATGGCGCCTGGCAACTCGACCTGCCCCGTGATGAGCTGCTGCCCCGGCGACTTCAACTGCCGCGCCGGCCCCGGGTGAGGCTTCCACGGCGCGCCGGCAATCCCCTTGGCGCTGCCGATGTAGCGCCAAGCCGTCGAACTGCAGAAGATGCAATCGATCGTGGACCCATCCTTGCCCGCCTCGCGCGTCGAGGAGATGTTGCCATCGGCGGGGGCGACGGGCTCGCCGATGAGCCTGGAGAGAACATGAACTTTTGCATCTCAGCAACCTGCATGTTGAAACCGCCAATTAATATATATATATATATATATATATATATACATATATATATATACATATGTACATACGGAATCTGAGAGGCATTGACCACGGCTCCAATCTCGGCCCCAATCTTCCTGAACCGCTGGGCGCCGGCGCCCGCGGAGCCCGGCGACGGCGGGCCGCGGCGGGCGGCAGTCGCCATGGAATAACCTTACGCGTGAACAATCGTAACTTGAAGACCACCCAACTGATTGTGGTCAGACGAACGAAGTTGCTTGGCCACGGACTACTCGCCGCCCTCGCTGGCCCTCGCAGCCACGGAAGCAGCAACCTTCTCGGTTCGAGGCCGGGCATGACTAGCCAAAATACGATTGCCAGCAGCCCTGGCCTTCTTTTCCCGCTGCTTGAGCGATGACTCGCCGATTTGTTCAAATACTTCCACACCGCAAAACATACTGCACATTGAACTAGCCTTGGGCGCCGGCGAAGTCCCAGGCGACGCAGGAGAGAAAGAGAACATCGCACCGTCCACGACCGTGCCCTTCTCGCCATGACTGTCGGAACCTAATCAACGCTGACCGCCGGGATCGACATCGTCGCCCTTGCTGCCCGCGCCGCGACTGCCCTTGCCATTGCCCATGACCTTGCCCACGGACGCCAGGACTGCAGCCGCCGCGTGCTGGGGCGCCTACATCTTGGCGGTGGACAGACGTTGAGCAGCAGCGCGACTATCCTCCCCCTCCTCCTCATCGTCGTCAACTGGCATGTCGATGCCACCGTTGGGGCAGACTGCTGCAGGAGCGGCGGCGGCGGCGCCGCCGCCGTTGGACACGCTGCCAGCGCCCTCGGCTTCGCCTTGGCTGCCAACCACTTGCTCGTTCTTCGTCGACTCGGTGCCCTCGGTGTCGACAGGGTCGACCTTCCGCTTCTTGGCGATCCTCTCGCGCGCCGCCTTGCGGACTTCCTCGGCCTTCGAGAACAAAGAGAGCACCTCTTTCTCCTTGGAAGAAAATCTCATATGAAGCCCTTGAAGGCCCTGGTTGACCTTCCGAAGATCAGCTCTCTCGCGCCCCTCGCGCTACAGCTCGTCGGGGCCCTCGAAAATGCTGGAGCCCCACGTGGGGCGGAACTTGCGCCGGTCGCAACTGCCTCCCGCCTGCCCCGCCACGTCGAGCCCTCAGCGCCAGAGCCTGGGCGGCCCCGCGCTTGGCCTTCTCGGCCTGCGCGAGGGCGATGGCCGCAGTGCGCTCACGATCCTGCGCTGCGGCCAAACTGTCCTGGAGCTTGACCACGAGGTTGACTACCTGTGTGTGTCGATGATCTGCATCCTTCCAAGCGCTGTTCGCGCGTTTTACTGCTTCGGAGCAACGTCAGCCGAGGAAACTGGGGTGGAAATCTTGGCCACCTGCTCCTGGAGGACGCGCTTCAGCTTGTCGTCTGTAATCTCCTGCGTCGCCAACTTCAGAAAGCTAGACACATCCTTGGGCTGCGTACCACCGTCGCTGCCCTTGCTCTTGCGGTTCCATCCTCGACCACGGCCGGTGCCTTTGGCGCCGTAGTCCGCTGGGGCGTCGGCGTTGGAGGCACTTCCGTGATCACGATTCCGAGGTTTCAACAGCTTGACATTCCTGTTGCATCGATGGCATGCACAGTTGTTGCTGAGAAGGCTATCGTTGTATTCGTGCCCATCGCACCCTGCACACTGAGACCAAGGACGAGAAAAACCTGCTGGCATCACTGCTGGTTTGGTCGACACCAGCTGATGCAATGGGTGCACCCTTGGTGTAGTGCCTCAACCGCCACGTGCAGGCACAGAATCGGGGCTCTTGCCATATGGTATGAGCCCAAGTTGCTTGGGAGGAGGAGGAGGAGGAGGAGGAGGAAGAGGAGGAGGAGGAGGAGGAAGAGGGGACAGGGGACAGAGGGGGAGGAGGAGGAGGAGGAGGAGGAGGAGGAAGAGGAGGAGGAGGAGGAGAGGAGGAGGAGGAGGAGGAGGAGGAGGAGGAGGAGGAATAGAAGAAGGAGGAGGAGGAGAAGGAGGAGGAGGAGGAATAATTACGAATACAAATCGGAGGAGGAGGAGAAGGAGGAGGGGGGGAAGGAGGAGGAGGAGGAGGAGGAGGTGGAGGAGCAGCACCCCGTCCGAAGAGAAGGCCGGGCGCCTGCTGCTGGCAGGACGACCAGCCAGGTGACGGGGCTCCTGCAGGATCAAAGAAAGCACCGACTTGGGAACCAGAAGATACAGTGGAGGCCAGTCCACAAGAAACCTTCCACAAGAAACCCAACCCTGAGACCCCAGGACGTCCATTGATTTTTGTGTGGGAACGCTTGCCGTAGAAAAAAAACATCGGACCCCAAGAAACCCAGGGCACCCTGGAGGCAAGCAGGGTGCTTCTTGGCACGGGCCTCCATTATACTCCCCAGACCTCTCCCGAGGTGCGTTCTGGCCAGAATCTCGAGGCGCATCCAGCGGTGGCGACGAGGGTCTCCCAAAGGGTCTCCAAAGTGCGAAACCGAAGCAAAGGTGGCGGCATCGGCACCTCCTCCTCCTCTGACAGGCGAAAACCCTCGGGAGGTCTGGCCTCTGGCATGAAACGAACGGGCCTCGAGGGGAACGAAATCCTGGACCTCCCTGCTCCCGTGGCCCTGGTCCTTCGTCCCAAGGGTCTTCGCTTGGTCGCCTGAGGGTCCCGGGCCCGCTGGGAGGGCCTCCAGAGCCTTGCCATCGCTCGGACGTCCATTCCCCGCGAATTGCGTCGCGCGTGCCTGTCTCTCAAGATGGCCCCAGATGCTCCAAGACGGTCCAGAGGTTCTGGCGATGGCCTCGGCGAGAGAAACGCGCCCGTCCGAGCGATGCCGAGGCGCTTGCTTCATTCAACGATTTTTGAATTCGTGGCCATAACGGGCGTTATTGGGGGGGTGGGGTGGGGGGGGAGGGGAGGGAGCAGAACGTAGCGCACCCCCCTTGGCGGGCACACTGCGGCAATGCCAGGGGCGCACTCATGGGGGGGTGCGTTATGTTATTGGGGGGGAGGGGAGGGAAGGGGAGGAGGCTTAACGCGCGTTATGGCCCAGAGGGTACACACGTACCCTCTTTCTCGTTCTCTCTCTCTCTCTCTCTTTTTTTCTCTATCTCTCTCTCTCTCTTTTCTCTCGCGGGAAAGGAAGAGGAAGAGGAAAAGGAGGAAGGAGGAACAGGAGGAGAGGGAGGAGGAGGAGGAGGAGGAGGAGGAGGAGGAGGAGGAGAGGGAGGAGGAGGAGGAGGAGGAGGAGGAGGAGGGGGAGGGAGGAGGAGGAGGAGGAGGAGGAGGAGGAGGAGGAGGGGACGGGGGAGAGGAGGAGGAGGGAGGAGGAGGAGGAGGAGGAGGAGGAGGGAGGAGGAGGAGGAGGAGGA
>CAUYUJ010005727.1:10000-35000 GCA_963575745.1 Prorocentrum cordatum | reverse complement strand
TCGACGGCCTCCTAGATGGCCCGGCCCCGAGAGGCCCTCCAGACCCCCAAGAGGGCCCCGAGAAAGCCTCAAGAGGGCCGCAAGAGGACCCCTAAGACCCCCCAGAAGAGTCCCAAGAGGACCCCAAGATCCCCCGAAAGAGTCCCAAGAGGGCTCCAAGAGGCGACTTTGAGGGCTCTGTCCTCGTCCTCGTTGTCCTTCTCCTTCTCCTCCTCCTCCTCCTGCTCCTCATCATCATCATCCTCGTCATTGCCCTCATCGTCTTCCTTTTCCTTGTGCTCCTCTTCCTCGTCGTCGTGGTCGTGGTCGAGGTCGTGGCCGTGGTCGTGGTCGTGGTCGTCGTCGTCTTCCTCCTCCTACTCCTCCTCCTTCCCTCGCCCCCATGCAGGCCCCAGGGATGGCCCGAAAAGGCCCTCCAAGGCCACCCCCTTGCTCCCAAGGATCTCTCTGTTCACCCTGGTTGCCCGCTTTGTTTCACTGTATGTATCTCTTCGTCCCTTGTCCCGTCAACTCTCATGGGCAGGGATTCTGAATTGGATGGTGGGGATATGCGAAGCGTGAAGAATCTTACCAGCCCTTTGGGCGACAGGTGGTCTAAGGAGGGTTTCTTTCCTCTTCCACAACCCCTCTTCCCATCGGGGATGGGAACCCTCCCCCTCCCCTCCCTGAGGTTTACTTTGGGGGGGGCGCGACGAGTTAGAGCGTCCTCTTTCGGCCCCTGGGAGGGCCATTTTTTGCCACCCCTCACGAGGATCGTGGCCCCCGAGGGGGGGGCGGAGATAAAGGAAGCCCCTCTTTTGATCGATAGCCTCCAAGATGGCCCAAAGAGGGCCCCCAAGAGGGCCCAAAGAGCGCCCCAAGAGGCCTCCAAGAGGCACCCGAGAGGCCTCCAAGAGGCCCCCGAGCGGCCTCAGAGAGCCCAAGATGACCTCCAAGATGGCTCAGATAGCCCAAGCTGGCTCAAGATGGTTCCCAAGGTGCTCCAAAGGGCCGCAAGACCGCTCCAAGACGGCTCGAGATGGCCACGGAGCCTCCCAAGCCTCCCTCGCTGTTTGACTATGCGTGCCTCTTCCTCTCCCCCCCGGTCAGCTCTCATGGGCATCGTTTCTGGATGGGCTGGTGGGGATATGCGAAGCGTCAAGAATTGTGAACACTTACTATCGGGGAAAATTCGGTAGTAAGAACAGAAGGCTCGACACACACGCACACACAAACACAAACACAAACACAAACACAAGCACAAACACAAACACAAACACACACATACATACACACATACATATATGAATACAAATCCGCGGACCCCCGCTTGCCGGGGGTGAAAAGGCGTGTGAGACATTCGGTTGTTTCTTTCCCCCTTTCCCCCTCCTCTGGGGCCCAGAGTGTCCTTTTTTTTGGGGGGGGGACACGAGCTCCTAAACACACATCCCAGGAGCCCCTGGAGCCCCTGCAGAGCCCCAGGACGGCGCACGAGGTCCAAGACAGAGCGCCAAACACAGCCAAAGAGAGCGTCAAGACCGCCCAAGGCAGCCCCACGACGACCCCAAAAGGGGCCACGAGAAGGCCCACGCGGCGCCCACAAGACAGCCCAAGAGTGCGGACCGCCGGCAGGGTCCCCAGAAGCGGCAATCGTCCCATCTCCACAAGGAAACTATGCATGTTTAGCACACTCGCCGTCTCCGCCCTGACGCCGTCAATAGAGGTATCATAGATGGGGTCGGAGCAGATGGGGCGGGAGGGTCGCGCCGCATCGCCGATACACTGGCGATGCATCGGCCATGCATCCGTGATGCGCCGGCGATGCATCGTCGACGTCGGCGATGCATCGGCGACGTCGACGTGAAGCGAATCGGGCTGTACATCGAGCTGCATCGGCGATCCATCTGCGATGCGGCGCGATCCTCCGACCCCATCTAGGAGGCCTAAAGTCAAAGACGGCCCAAGGGGGCTTCCCAAGATCGTCCCAAGACGGTCCTCCAAGAGCCCCTCCATGATGGCCCAAGACCCCAAGACGGCCGTAGGAGCCCCCCAGCCGGCCCAAGAGAGCTCCACGAGGGCCCTAAGAGGGGCCCAAGAAGGGGGATACGAACTGACAGTTCGAGCGTTTCTCCTCAAAATGGGCCCAAGAGCCCCCCCGACGCTCCCCAGGCGCCCATAAGAGGCCTCAAGAGGGCCCCCAAGAAGCTCCTAGGCTCCCAAGAAGGCACAACAGGCCCCACAGATGCCCCCAGGAGCCCTTCAAGAGGCCCCCGGGGCATCCCACGAGCCCCTCATATGCATCCAAGAAGCTCCTAGCCCACCAGATACTTTCGAAGATAGTCGCAATCGGGGCAAAGATGGGAGAGAAGTGGGAGCGGAGGTGGAAAGGAGGCAAGGCTGAGAGTGGAGGACTAAGGGCAGGAACAGAAACCCAAGCAAGCCCTTCTCTCACTCCTTCCCGCTCCTCCGCACCCAGACTCACTCGTATCCCTCTCTCCCTCTTCCGTTATCCTCTCTCTCTCTCTCTCTCTCTCTCTTTGTTTCTCTCTCTCTCTCTCTCCCCCCTATCTTCTTGCACGTCCTCTCTCTGTCTGTCTGTCTCTCTCTCTCTCTCTTTCTATCACGCTCTCTCTCTCTCACGCTCTCTCTCTCTTTCTCTCTTTCTCTCTCTTTTTTTTTTGTTTTTTTCTCTCTCTCTCTCTCTCTCTCTATCTCCCCCTATCGTCTTGGACGTCCTCTCTCTCTCTCTATCCCTCCACGTGTGCGCCGAGGCGCCCCGCCCCAAAGGCCAAAACCCATGCCGCCCGCCTCGCCCCCGGACTGGGCGGTCTTGCCGGCCGGGGCGTCTCGTCCCGGCGATCCATCCCTGCGGAGGCTGGCGGCCGGCCGACGCTCGGCGGGCCCTCTCTCGCCCGTCGCCCCTCGTCCTCTCGCTCTTTCCTCCTCTCTCCCTCGTCCCTCCTCCCGCCTCCCTTTTCCCTTCTCCCTCATCCGTCTCTCACTCCTTCTCTCCTCCTTCTTTCCCTCTCTCCCTCCTCTTCTTCCTCCTCTTCTTCTTCCTCATCCCCATTCTCCACCTCCTGATCCTCCTCCTCCTCCCCCTCCCCGTCCTCTTCCTCCTCCTCCTCCTCCTCCTCCTCTCCTCCATCTCATCTCCTCCTCCTCCTCCTCCTCCTCCTTTTCCTCTTCCTCCTCCTCCTCCTCCTCCTCCTCCCCCTCCCACGTCGGCACCCCTGAGCGAGTGGGCGCAAGGATTGTCACTGCCACGGTATGATTCGGAGTGCCGAGTTATCGCACCTTTTCCTCTCGCCATCAGTCTGGCTGAATCCTGCTCGGTACCCGCTTTCGACGACGAGCGAACAAAAACCCGCCATCATGTCCACTCACGCAGCGGACTGATGTAGTGCCAAGGCTGCCTGGCCGATCTACAGGTTTTCGGAACGTATCCGGCTGCACCCACAAGGGCTGCCAAAAGACCCGCAACAACCTCCTAAAAGGCCTAGAAACCTCGACCTCGATCCGCGAATCTCCTCCTCCTCCTCCTCCTCCTCCTCCTCCTCTTCCTCCTCCTCCTCCTCCGCCTCCTTGGCTCTTGTTACCGCTCTTCTTCTTCCTCCTCCTCCTGTTCCTACCTTCCTCCCTCCTCGCATCCAGGGGCATGCACCTCCCTTTCAAAGGGCCTCTGCCCAAGCATTTTCCGAGACCCCCAGAAAAGGTACTCGAAATGGCCCGCAAGACGGCCCTCCAAGAAGCCTCCAGGTGCGCAACCACTGCCCGCGCATACTGCCGTCAGAGATTCCCATAACCCCCAACAGGACCCCAAAAAGCTGCCCGAGCCCCAAGAGGTGCTCCAGAAGCCTCCGAAGTATTCCAGGAGGTCTTACAGGCGGCAAACCCAGGAGCCAACTGAGACGCCCACTGCTCGGGGGGGGAAGCACGCGCTGCTTCCATGACTTCTAGCCTGCCGGTGCTTTTCACGGACGCCCAACTTCGCGAGACCCCCCGATGCCCACGGTCATCGCGCTGCCTCGAGGAGCGCCGAAGCAGAAACGAAGGGGCTGTCCTGGCCGCTGCGAGCCTGAGCCACGAAGAGGCTCCCTGATCTGATGTGGGCACGCAATTTCCCAAAAAATGGAGCGGCACGATTTGTTTTGAATAGAAGTTTCGCGGGGGGGGGCGGGTAGGACACGAGTAGACCACGCGCTCGTGGCGACGCTCAAGGGCGCTCGGAGCCCGCGCGCCGCCGCTCGGGAGCGGCTCGAAAACCAGAGCCTTGTGTCGGCGCCTGGCTGTAGAGCCCACCCCCTCCCCAGCCAGGCCCCCACTTGCTTGGAAGAACACGCGCTGCTTCCATAACTTCCAGTGGCCCCAGGGTGGCCAAAGAGCGGCCCACGATGGCCCTGGACCCAGACCCCCGACGCCATGATCTCTTCACAGCGTCGACCCCCAAAATTCTCAACCATTTCCCCTGAACCGGCTTTTCAACCCGAATCGTTTCTTGACGGCCCCGACGCCCGGGAAGGGCCCCCATAGGCTGAAACAAACAAAAAAAGAATGGGCGGAGGAGGAGGAGGAGGACGACGATTTAGGAGGAGGAGGAGGAGAAGGAGGAGGAGGAGGAGGAGGAGGAGGAGGAGGAAGGGAGGAGGAGAAGGGAGGAGCAGGAGGAGGAGGAGGAGGAGGGAAGAGAAGCATGAGGAGGAGGAGAAGGAGGAGGACGAGGAGGATGAGGCGGAGGAGGAGTTAGGAGGAGGAGGAGGAAGAAGGAGGAGGAGGAGGAGGAGCAGGAGGAGGAGCAGGAGGAGGAGGTGGAGGAAGAGAAGGAGGAGAGAGGAGGAGGAGGAGGAGGAGGACGAGGAGGAGTTAGGAGGAGTTAGGAGGAAGGCGGAGGAGGAGGAGGAGGAGGAGGAGGAGGAAGGGAGGAGGAGGAGGAGGAGGACAAGCAGGAAGAGGAAGGAGGAGGAGGAGGAGGAGGAGCAGGAGCAGGAGCAGGAGCAGGAGGAGGAGGAGCAGGAGGAGGGGGACGAGGAGAGAAGTTGGGAGGAGGAGGAGGAGGAGGAAGAGGAGAAGGAGGAGGAGAAGGAGGAGGAGGAGGCGGAGGAGGAGGAGGAGCAGAAGACGATTATCATGAGGGTCTGAGCACTTGCCCAGGGCAAGGCCACGCCCCCATGACGCCCCCTAGGAGCTCCCGAGGAGCCCCCGCGGCAATTTCGGCGGACGGCCACGCCCACGGCGCCGCGCACACGTTTTTTTCGGTCGCGGCGCGGCAGCGGCGATCCGCTCGCACGTCGAGCGAAACCGGGCTGCGGAGCTGCGAATGGTCCCGCATGCAAGAGCGCGCCGCGCACACGCTACTGCGGGGTGCGGTGCAGCCAGCGTGGCCCTGTGGAAGTCGGCAACCGCATGATGCGCGCGCGTAGCCCGGACCTGCTGGCCAACGAGCCGTACCAGGGGCGACGCGCACATATAGGACCAGACCTAAGACAGAGGAGCATTCTTCAAGAACATGAGATACCCTCCGCAGGCCGAAACACACAGAACGAACGTCCGTAAGTAACCCCCTAAGGCGCACAAGAACATCCGGCAAACACGAAGAGCATTAGGGTACCCTCCCCGAACCGACCTCGATCTTATAACTCGACCCGACCGTAACATGAGTAGGTTTCGGCGGTGCCGCTCGCTGGTGGCCTTGGCCACGGCCCCCAGAGGGCCCCATGGGGCGCCCCAGACGCACGGGTTCTCGGCCACTGAAGTCGGCGGCTAGCGAGGGGGGGAAGTGAGAAGGAGAAAGCCTTCTCAGAGGGCGGCGGGACTTCTCAGAAACCTTTGCGCCCTCTGAGAAGTGTTTGCCCATGCCTTTGGGGAAAGCTCAGGAACCTTCTCAGAAGGTCAGGGGACTTCCGAGCCTTCTGCGAGGGCCCACCCCTTCACGCTTCCCTCCCAAGCTCGCCGCCGGTCAATTTGGGAAGCGAGCAATGAGATGTTACGGTGCAACGGCTCTCTGCGAGCCGGGGACGAGCGTTGTCACGTGCCATGGCGCTCTGGGCCCTGAGAAAAGAACCATCATATGGTAAAGCAGCCTGGATCGTGTTGAAATGCGTGCTACAAATGATACAAATCATGGCCTTTTCTGATGCTAGCCAAAAGGGCTCCGCGAAGAGTGCTGTGCTGACTCCGCGACCGCTCCTGCCCCAAACGCCTGTACAGCAAAAACTCTGGCTGAGGACGTCCAGCAGAAAGGCGGCGCACCCGAACCGTTCCAACAAGCCCTTTTCCCCTACAGCAGTTATGTTGTTGTTGCGACGTGCCTCACGCCCATTGACGAAAGCGACCAAGCCGATTGAGCAAGAGAAACATGGCGAATGATAATCCCATCTTCCTCCTTCCCATACAACCCCCGCCCTCAACGTCCGCCTGCTTTATTCGTCCTCTTCCTCCTCCTCCTCCTTTTCCCTACCATCATCACCATCACCATCACCAACACCAACACCATCACCGTCACCACCATCATCACCATCACCATCACCTCACCATCATCATCACCATCACCATCACCATGCCCATCACCGTCCCCATCATCACCATCATCAGCAGCATCATCATCAGCAATAGCATCATCATTATCCTCATCATCGTCATCATAGTCACCACCACCACCATCGTAACGACCATCATCATCAGCAATAGCATCACCATCACCACCAACATCATCATCACCACTATCATCTTCATCACCACCATCGTCATCCACATCCTCATCCTCATCCTCATCCTCATCCTCATCCTCATCAGCATCATCATCAGCATCATCATCGTCATGCTTATCCTCATCATCATCATCACCATCATTAGTATTACCATCGCCATCATCACCATAATCATAGTCACCATCACCATCACCATCATCATCGGCATCATCATCAACATCATCACCATCACCACCATCATCAGCATCCTCATTATCAATACCATTGGTATCGTGACCATAATCACAACATCACATCAGCATCATCAGCAGCATCATCATCAGCAGCATCATCATCATCGCCGTCACCGTTATCATCAGCACCAGCATCATCATCAGCAGCAGCATCATCACAAGCAAAACCACAATCCTCATCAGCATCATCAGCATCAGCATCAACATCAACACCAACATCAGCATCATCCGCATCAGCGTCAGCATCTTCACCATCACCATCACCATCACCATCCTCATCCTCATCTTCATCGTCCTCATCCTCCTCATCATTGTCATCGTCATCAGCATCATCGACATCAACATCACCAGCATCATCCCTTGGTCCTCGCCCTCCTGCTCCTCCAACACCCGCCCTCCCCTTCTGCCCACTATCTTCCCCCTAACCCGTGCCGACTCATCTCGACGATCTAGCATGACAACAATCGGCTTCCTCCCTGCCCCTCCCTCCCTCCCCCATCCATCCCTCCATCTCCGCTTCCCTCTCTCCCCTCTTTCCCTTCCCCTCCTCCCCCCCCCTCCACTCCTCATCCGCTTCGTTCTCATTGTCCGCTGTCCTTTCCCCCCTGGGGAGGGCGGATACCAAGGGAGAGGATGCTTGTGCCCGCGGCCGCGAACAGGACGATTCTCTCCAGCTCCTGCTCTTGCTCGTGTTGCTCCTGTTGCCCATCATCATGCTGCACCTTCGTACTATGACGATTACCTGTCTCTTACCGTGTTCGAATGTTAACCAGCGTGGGCCCCAAGCAGTGTGTTTCCAGCAGCCCATGATGTGCAGTCTACGTGGTGCAATATGTGGTGTGCAGCCTGCGCGGTGCAATCTATGCAGCGCAATCCATATGTGGTCCAGGGCTTGGGCTGATGCCATTTGGCCCCCCCCCCGCGCGATGGTCCCCCCCGCCCCCCCCTGTGGGCGTGGCGTGGTGCTGCGCTGCGGTGCCCCCCCCCCCCCCTGTGGATGTGGTGTGGTGCTGTGGTGGTTCAGAAGTGGGCGTGGCGTGGTGCTGCGCTGCGGTGCCCCCCTCCCCCCCTCTGAGGATGTGGTGTGGTGCTGTGGTGGTTCAGAGGTCGTCGTCGTCGTCGTCGCCGTCGTCGTCGTCGTCGTCGTCCTCGTCGTCCTCGTCGTCCTCGTCGTCGCCATCGTCATCGTCGTCATCGTCGTCGTCGCCGCCGCCGCCGGCGTCGTCGCCGCCGCAGCCGTCGTCGTCGTCGTCGTCGTGGTCGTCGTCGTCGTCGTCGCCGTCGTCGTAGTCGTCGCCGTCGCCGCCGGCGTCGTCGCCGCCGTCGTCGTCGTCGTCGTCGTCGTCGTCGTGGTCGTCGTCGTCGTCGTCGTCGTCGTCTCTGGGACCATACCATCTGGGGGGGGGGGCCCGAGGAATCCTGGGACCATACCATCTTGGGGGGGGGGGCCGTGAACCCTCGACCCTGGATCATATATACACATATGTATGCATGTATGTGTGTGTGCTGTGGAAAACGGATTGTGCAATACATGTTACCCAATCATGCTGGGCGATGCGTGTGATGCAACATATGTTGTACAATCGAGGTGGTGTGAACTTATCTGGCGCACTCTACATTGTACATAATATGTGGTGCTACACATGTAGATGGCATGCTGTGCAATCCATGTAATGCAATCAATTGATGGTGTACACGTTATGTAGTGCAATCAAGGTTGTGCAATCGAGGTGATGCGACCCACGTAGTGCATCTATGTTGTGAAACCCATGTGGTGCACCACATGTGGTGCAATCTACGCGGTGGAATTGATTTCTGTTCGGAGTGAATTCTCCACTCCACTGCTTGCGCAAACATCCCACCCACCCGCAACTTGGTTTGCAAAATCTCTTAAGACCGTGACGGTGGGTACCACATGGCACTTGGCAACAACAGCGACGCCGACGACGACAGCGACAACGACGATGACGACGCCGCCGACAACGACTACGACGACACCGACGACGTCTCCAACGACTTCGACGACGACGCCGACAACGACGACGACGACGACACCGACGACGACGACGACGACACCGACGCCGACGACGACGACGATGACAACGACGACGACGATGACGACGCCGACGACGACGATAACGACGACACCGACGACGACGACGTCAACGACGCCGACGACGACGACGACGACGACGGCGGCGACGACGACGACGCCGACGTCGACGACGACGAAGACAACGACGCGACGACGCGACGACGACGACGACGAAGACGACGACGACGTCGCCAACGAAGACAACGAGGAAGGAGGGAGGACGACGACGGCGACAACGACGACAACGACGAGGGAGGAGGGAGGACGGCGACGACGCGAACAACGAAGAAGGAGGAAGGACGGCGACGCCGACGACGGCAACGACGAGGGAGGAGGGAAGACGACGACGACGACAACGACGACGACGACGACGGCGACGAAATAGGACGGACGACGACGAGACGCCGACGACGGACGACGACGACGACGACGAGGAAGGAGGAGGAAGGACGACCACGGCGACAACGACGACGGAAACGACCACGACGCCAAAGAGGACGACGACGACAAACACGAGGAAACACAGAGGACGACGTAGGCGACGACGACGACGACAACGACGCGGGATGAGGGAGGACGGCGACGACGACGACGACGACGACGCAAGAGCGCGCGCGCACGCTTTTGTTGAAAAACCGAGTTGCGAAACCTTGTGTTTTTGCAGGTTTGTTGGACACGCGATTTTGAAATCCTTCCGAAACCGATGGGTTTTGAAGGTTTTCGGCATACGCGCGCGACGACGCGCGCGTCTGCACTTCGTCCTATTTTTTGCAGGGGATTCTCGCGACGGCACACGCGCAAGGGCGTTCGACAGATTTCGACATGAGCGCGCGCGAAGCCCGTTTGGTAGCATTTTGTGAAAATCTTGAAAAACCTATGGTTTTCTCACGATTTCGCAAGAGCTTTCGCGGAAGCTTGTTTAGCAACTCTGTGTGTGTGCGAAACCCTGTGTTTTTGTATGTTTTTTGGAAACTCGATTGCGAAATCCTTCCCGCGCCGAAGGTTTTTGAAGGATTTCGGCATGCGCGCGCGACGACGCGCGCGTGTGCACTTCGTCTCATTTTTTGCAAGGGGTTCGTGAACAAGTGTTATGTTAGAACAAGAAATGTCACCGCATAGTGCTTTTTACAAGGGAACATCAGGGGGGGAGAAACCGGCCTAGCTGGGATGGTATGATTTCATATTTAGGATGGACGAGTGTGAAGAATATCTATATATATATATATATACATGAAATCATACTATCCCAGGGGGAACCGACAAGTCCGGGGGGGGTAGAGTCTATTCTCTTTTTAGAAAGGAGAATCAATCACTTGCTCAATTTGAAGATGTCCTCTTCACTGCTCGTACAAACATCCCCCCCTCCCCCCCCCGCAATTTGGTCGCGAGACCTCTTAAGACCGTGACGGTATGTACCAAATGGCACTTGGCAACGACATCGACGCCGACGACGACAGCGACAACGACGACGACAACGACGCCACCGACAACGACTACGACGCCGAAGACGCCTCCAATGACTTCGACGACGACGCCAACGACGACGACGACGAAGACACCGACGACGACGACGTCGACGCCGACGACGACGACGACGTCAACGACGCCGACGCCGAGGCCGACGACGACGACGACGACGACGGCGGCGACGACGACGACGACACCGACGTCGACGAAGACGACGACGACGCCGACGCCGACGACGACGAAGACGACGATGACGTCGCCAACGAAGACAACGAGGAAGGAGGGAGGACGACGACGGCGACAACGACGAGGGAGGAGGGAGGACGGCGACGACGCGAACGACGAAGAAGGAGGAAGGACGGCGACGCCGACGACGGCAACGACGAGGGAGGAGGGAAGACGACGACGACAACACGACGACGACGACGACGACGGCGACGAAATAGGACGGACGACGACGAGACGCCGACGACGGACGACGACGACGACGAGGGAGGAGGAGGAAGGACGACCACGGCGACAACGACGACGGAAACGACCACGACGCCAAAGAGGACGACGACGACGAACACGAGGAAAGACAGAGGACGACGTAGGCGACGACGACGACAACGACGCGGGATGAGGGAGGACGGCGACGACGACGACGACGACGCAAGAGCGCGCGCGCACGCTTTTGTTGAAAATCCGAGTTGCGAAACCTTGTGTTTTTGCAGGTTTGTTGGACACGCGATTTTGAAATCCTTCCGGAACCGATGGGTTTTGAAGGTTTTCGGCATACGCGCGCGACGACGCGCGCGTCTGCACTTCGTCCTATTTTTTGCAGGGGATTCTCGCGACGGCACACGCGCAAGGGCGTTCGACAGATTTCGACATGAGCGCGCGCGAAGCCCGTTTGGTAGCATTTTGTGAAAATCTTGAAAAAAACCTATGGTTTTCTTACGATTTCGCAAGAGCTTTCGCGGAAGCTTGTTTAGCAACTCTGTGTGCGAAACCCTGTGTTTTTGTATGTTTGTTGGAAACTCGATTGCGAAATCCTTCCCGCACCGAAGGTTTTTGAAAGATTTCGGCATGCGCGCGACGACGCGCGCGTGTGCACTTCGTCTCATTTTTTGCAAGGGGTTCGTGAACAAGTGTTATGTTAGAACAAGAAATGTCACCGCATAGTGCTTTTTTACAAGGGAACATCAGGGGGGGAGAAACCGGCCTAGCTGGGATGGTATGATTTCATATTTAGGATGGACGAGTGTGAAGAATATCTATATATATATATATACTAGAACCACGCGCGCGCTTCGCGCGCGCTTAGGTTCTAGCTAGGATCGTCACCGTCGTCATCATGAACATCACCATCGCCATCATTCCCCCCGCCAGGGCTAATGTACATCGTTTCTGGATGCTTCTGGCCGGAATACGAAAGGAGTTTCTGTAGTTAGAGTCTCTGGGGGAAGTCGCGGGGCCCCTCAGGATACGTACGGATGCCTCTGATAATCCCCCAGCGTGCCCCACGAGATGGCCAGAGGGTGCCCGAACAGAACCCGAGGACGTCGACGACGGCGGCGATGAAGACGGCGGCGATCGCGGCGACGAAGGTAGCGGCGGTTGCCATGGGTTAGTACCCAATCAGAGCTTGCCTCTGTAAGGGTCCTGGCGGATTAAAAGGTCCGATGAGGTTCGGCAAAATTCCGGCCCCATGCGGCCGGGCCGGGTGCCCGGGTGCCTGGGTGCCCGGGTGCCCGGTGCCTGGGTGCCTGGGTGCCCGGTGCCCGGGTGCCGGGGTGCCTGGGGGTGCCCTATCGCCCTATAGCCCTGTAGACCTATTGCCCTATAGCCGTATAGCCCTATAGGACTATAGCCCAATAGCCCTATATCCCTATATCCATCTAGCCCTTTAGCTCTATAGCCCTCTGATCCTATAGCCCTGTAGCCCTATAGCCCCATAGCTCTACAGCCCAACAACCCTATAGCCCAATAGCCGAATAGCCCACATAGCCCTATAGCCCTATGGCCCTAGCCCTATAGCCCTATAGCCCTACAGCCCTATAGCCCTGTAGCCCAATAGCCCTGTAGCCCAAGTCGTTTTCATTCTGAGTCGTTTTCTGACGGTCCCGGGAACCTGCGAGGGGCCCCGGAGGCCGAAAATTAACAAAAACCGCCGTCGTGATTTTTCCAAGACGTCGGAGGTCCAGGTCTGCTTCCCGCCTCCCCAGACCTCCGACGTCGTAATTTTTGCGACCTCGGGCCCAGGAATCGATTGGGAAAACGCACATGGGAAGGCAAGAAATGATGGACCCATTATTTCGTACCTATGCCTCGATCAGTGGGACGGGCTTCGCACCGCCGCACATCACAAGACACGCTCGAGCGGATCCAGCCGTGGCGACGTCGGGGACTGCAGAAGGTCGCAAGGACAGAGAATGTGAAAGGAAGAGAGAGAAAGAGAGAAAGAGAGGGAGAGAGAGACAGAGAGAGAGAGAAAGAAAGAGAGATGGAGAGAGAGAGAGAGAGAAAACAAAAAAAAAAAACAGAGAGAGAGAGAGAGAGGCAGAGAGAGGAAATGGAGAGGAGGCGAGCTTGAGTCAACGAAAGTCGCAGGGAAGGGGGCAGGGGGAAGAAGGCCAGAGAGCGCTGAAGGATACAAATACTGGAACCCTCTTGGGATTTTTTGGGGGGCCTCGTCCGGCCGCTCGCTGGGAGTTTGACGTAGCTTCTCGGGAGCCTCTGAACCTGTCGGAGGCCTCCTGGAAGCAGGTTCGAAGCATTTTGGGGGCCGATTTGGGGCTTCTCGGGGCCTCCTTTGGGCCTCTTGGGGGTCTCCTGGGACCTCTTGAGGGGCCTCCTTGGGGCCTCCTGGCGGCCTCTTGGGGCGGAAGGCTCGAGCTTGCGGTTCGTGGTCCCCCTCTGGGCCCCCTCTTGGGCCCGTCTTGGGGCCCTCTTGGGCCATCTTGGGCGCCTCTTGGGCCGTCTTGGG
Organism: Prorocentrum cordatum; assembly: GCA_963575745.1. NCBI lineage: Eukaryota > Dinophyceae > Prorocentrales > Prorocentraceae > Prorocentrum > Prorocentrum cordatum. The sequence continues at coordinate 21,548 of CAUYUJ010005727.1, read as the reverse complement.
GCCCTCTTGGGCTGTCCTGGGGCCCTCTTGGAAGCTTCTTGGGCCGTCTTGGGGCGGTCTTGGGCGCCTCTTGGGCCGTCCTGTAACGTCGGAAAGCCCAAAAGGCAACTTTGTGAAAAATGTACGTTTTACGAAGGGAATGGGCCAATTTTTGCGTCTAGGGGCCCTCTTGGGACGCATGTTGGAGGCTTCTTGGGGCGTCTTGGGGGCGTCCTTGGACGTCTGGAGGCCATCTTCAGCATCTTGGAGCCCTCTTGGAGGCCTCTTGGAAATTGCTTGGGCCGTCTTGGGCGCTTCTTGGGCCGTCTTGTCTGACCGGGGAGGCCTCCGGCAAGCCCCGACGAGCCTCCGGGCCCCCCGGGGCCCACATTTGTGGTCGGGGTCCCGGCCCCGGGCACCCGGACCCGGTGCGCCGTTATATGTATATATACATGAAATCATACTATCCCAGGGGGAACCGACACGTCCGGGGGGGGGAGAGTCTATTCTCTTTTTAGAAAGGAGAATCAATCACTTGCTCAATTTGAAGATGTCCTCTTCACTGCTCGTGCAAACATCCCACCCTCCCCCCCCCGCAATTTGGTCGCGAGACCTCTTAAGACCGTGACGGTATGTACCAAATGGCACTTGGCAACGACATCGACGCCGACGACGACAGCGACAACGACGACGACAACGACGCCGCCGACAACGACTACGACGCCGAAGACGTCTCCAATGACTTCGACGACGACGCCAACGACGACGACGACGACGAAGACACCGACGACGACGACGTCGACGCCGACGACGACGACGACGACGATGACAACGCCGACGACGACGCCGACGCCGACGACGACATCGAAGACGACGACGATGACGACGTCGCCAACGAAGACGACGACGACGGCGAGGGGGGAGGGAGGACGACGACGGCGAAAACGATGACAACGACGAGGGAGGAGGGAGGACGGCGACGACGCGAACGACGAAGAAGGAGGGAGGACGGCGACGCCGCCGACGACGACGACGGCGACGAAACAGGAGGGACGACGACGAGACGCCGACGACGGACGACGACGACGACGATGGAGGAGGAAGGACAACCACGGCGACAATGACGACGGAAACGACGACGACGCCGAAGAGGACGACGACGACGAGGAAAGACAGAGGACGACGACGGCGACAACGACGACGACGATGGACGACGGCGACGACGGACGACGGCGACGACGACGACGACGCAAGAACGCGCGCGCACGCTGTTGTTGAAAATCCGTGTTGCGAAACCAGGTGTTGTTGTAGGTTGTTTGGACACTCGATTTTGACATCCTTCCGAAAACGACGGTTTTGAAGGATTTCGGCACTCGCGCGCGACGACGCGCGCGCGTGCACTTCGTCCCATGTGTTGCAGAGGACTCTCGCGACGGCACGCACGCAAGGGCGTTCGAAAGATTTCGACATGCGCGCGCGAATCCCGGTTGGTAGTATTGCTTGAAAGTCTTGAACAACCTATGGTTTTCTCAAGATGTCGCAAGAGCGCGCGCGTAAGCTTTTTTAGAACATCAGTGCTGCGAAACCCTGTGTTCGTGTGTGTGCGTGTGTGTGTGTGCGTGTGTGTGTGCGTGTGTGTGTGTGTGTGTGTGTTTGTGTGTGTGTTTGGAAACTCGATTTTAAAATCCTTCCGACACCGAAGGTTTTTGAAGGATTTCGGCATGCGCGCGCGACGACGCGCGCGTGCACTTCGTCCCATGTTGTGCCAGGGATTATTGGAAACTTCGGATGTGGGTTAAACGAGTGCGCGCGCATAGTATTTTTTGAAGAGGATGGCATGGCTGGAGGGGGGTCGATACTGGTTCGGCTGGGGTACTATAAACTCACAGGTAGGGTGGACATTGGGTCCGAATCCTATGTGTCTTGCATCGGTTCCTGGAGGACCTTCGACCTTTGGGGGTGGAGGGGTAGAACCCACTCTTTTTTAGGGAAGGAGAATGTCGGTGGTGCATGTGCAATGCAGCATATGTTGCACAATCTGGGGCGGCGACGGGGCGGCGACGGCGACCACGGAGCCACCAGACGGGCGGCAACGAAGCGGCGACGGCGGCTGCATAGCCGCCAGACCAACGGCCAGGCCCAGACGACGGGCGGCGACAAGGCGACAACGGGGCGGCGACGGCGGCCACGTAGCCGCCGAACCGACAGCCAGGCCCAATCCCTTAGACAACGCACTGCATGGGGGATAACAAATTCCCCTGGGCCGTAGTACGACTCTTGTCACTATCCGTGATGGCCATGTTAGTGCTAAGCTTAGTTTTCTTACTGTTGCGAATACGAAAAACTATTCTCGCACAGAACTATTTGACGTGTTCCTGCGATGAGTATTATCGTTCATTTCCTCAACCTCCTCCTCCTCCTCCTCAGCCTCCTCCTCCTCCTCCTCCTCCTCCTCCTCCTCCTCCATCGCCGTCCTACTCCTCCCTTCCCCATCTCCCCCCCTCCCACATCCCCCCGCCTGCGCGCGGAAGGCGCGAGGAGGACGGAAGAGCAGCCACAAAGAGGGCGGCGGCGACGCCGACGACCCCACGGCCGATCGGCGCCACCCCCTCAAGACGAAGCCAGGACCGGGATGAACTCGGACTGGGACAGATCTGGAGGCCTCCCACATGGGATCCGAGTACACGGGGTCGGAGGATCGGCGATGCATCGCCAATGCATCAGCGATGCATCGGCGACATCGGCGATGCATCAGCGACGCCAACGCGGAGAAAGTCGGGTTCCACATCGAGCCGCATTGGCGATGCATCGGCGATGCTGCGTGATTATACGACCTGTTCTGCTCGGATCCTATCTGGGAGGCCTACTCTTCCCTGGGACGTGCAAGGACATACACGCACCACGTGCTTCTCGTGGAGACGCACGTCCGATCCGAGCTTATAGCACAACATCTTGTAGTACATCGTTCCACGAGCGGTATGGCCAGAAAACGCCAGCCACCCAGCTTCTGCTCGGACCCCATCTGAGAGGCCCAGATGAGCGTGTTTTTTATTCGCGGCCATAACGGGCGTTACGGGGGGAAGGGGTGTATGGGAGGGGGTATAACGTAACGCCCGCCCCCAAGGCCGTGGTGCCTGACGCACTGCGGCAGTGCCGGGGACGCACTGACGGGGAAGCGTTGCGTTATGGATGGGGGGGAGGGGGGCGGAGGGGAGGGGGCATACCACGCCTTATGGCCCAGAGGGTAACAACAACACTATCGATCATTGGGGGCCCTCTGAAGCGCCAACGGCTCTGGAAGACGTGCCTGGCGCCGCGGCCGCTCGAGAGCGCTCCCCGGAATGCTCCCCAAACATCCGCCGAGAGGAGGCTTCCAACCAATCCGCGGCCCCCAAGGGTCCCGACCGCGTCCCCAGGGATGCATTTTCGGCTGCACTTAGGTCGGGCATGCCCTCCTCCAGGCTGATCTTGGAAGAAAAACAGCAAGCAATTAAAGAACAGTCTAAAAACGTCAAAAGAGCACGAAGAATCGTCACCAGGCTATGTTAAGCAATTATTGAACATGTCTCCTGTAGAAGGGCCTGCACGACTTATCCGGCTACGCGCAAGCGGTGGCCCTACGCAAGAGTGATTCTTGGCGCACGGCTTCCGGAGAGGCGCGGGGGAGCCCGCACCAAAGGTCACTGTGGCGAAAAATCCCTCTTGCGTGTCGCCGACCCACCTTTTGTGCGTTCCCAGTCTAATCTTGATGGTCCCGTGGTCCAATAACGGGCCCCAGCGGCCGAGACGAAGAAACACCGCCGCTTACGTCTGGGTATGAGCGCAATCCGGGCAGCCCTGGAGCGATTCATGCCGGTCCTGGCCCGCCCATCCCTCTGGAGGAGGGAAGAGGAGGAGGAGGAGGAGGAGGAGGAGCAGGAGGAGGAGGAGGGAAGAGGAGGGGGAGCAGGAGGAGGAGGAGGAGCAGGAGGAGGAGCAGGAGGAGGAGGAGGGAGGAGGAGGAGACGAGGAGGGGGAACTGGAGGAGAAAGGGGAGGGGGAGAACAGGAAGAGGAGGAGGAGGAGGAGGAGGAGGAAGGAGGAGGGAGGAGGAGGAGGGAGGGGAACGAGGAAGTGGAGGAGGGATGGTGGAGGAGGAGGAGGAGGAGGATGAGAAGGAGGAGGAGGAAGAGGAGGAGGAGGAGCCATGTAGGAGCACGTCCAAACGACAACGGCAGTCGCCCCCGAAGTGTGTGCAAAAAAACGAAAAGATGCGCTGGGATAGGACAAGAGCTTGACGCCAGCCCACTTGCGGCCTCTGGTGGCGCTGGGGTGAACGAAACACGCACATCTGGAAACGCTGACACTGCGGACCCCGCTGCGCCGACCCTACTACGGCGAGCCAGCTACGCGGACCGAGGAGGGCAAACGCGTGCCTCCCCTGCATGCAACCCATGGTGCCAGGGAGTTGAACCCTCCACCCATGGTGCCAGGAAGAGAGGAAGGAGGAAAAGGAGGAGGAAGAGGAGGAGGAGGAGGAGGAGGGAAAGGTGGAGAAGGAGGGAAGGAGGAGGAGGCGGATAAGGAGGATGAGGAGGATTAGGATGATGATGATGATGATGAGGAGGAGGAGGAGGAGAAGGAGGAGGATGAGGATGAAGCATCACCAAAGCGGATGAGTGCGCCGAGACGGGACCAGGGAAAAGGTGAGACGGTTGGAGGGAGGAAACTCGGAGGGAAGAGGCAGGAGCAGGAGGAGAAGGAGGAGGAGGAGGTAGAGGAGGAGGAAGAGGAGGAGGAAGAGGAGGAGGAAGAGGAGGAGGAGGAGGAAGAGGAGGAGAAGGAGGAGGGGAAGAGGAGGAGAAGAAGAGGGAAGGAAGGAGGGCGGCCGGAGAAGCATCAGCAGGAGGGGCGGCGACGCCGACGACCCCCCACGCGACGACGCGACGACACCCCACCCCCGGAGGGGGCCGCAACGTCCGCCGCCGGAACGCCCTCGCGGGAAGGTCGCCCGGGCGAGGATCGGGCTAGGGGGCTTCGCCTGCCGCTCGCCGGGCCCAAAAACTGCTGCGGGGGTCGGGAGGGGAGGCCTCCTCCTCCTCCTCTCAATCTCCTCCTCCTCCTCCTCATCCTCCTCTCCGCCTCCTCCTCCTCCTCCTCCTCGTTTCCGTGTCTCCTCCTCCGTCTCTCCACTCCCCTCCCCTCATCCTCCTCCTCCTCTCCTCTCCCTCCTCCTCCTCCGCCCTCCAGGGGACGGGGGGGAGGAGAGGAGCGCGGAAGCTCTCTGGCAAGAGCGGAGAGGCAGGAGGAGGAGGAGGAGGAGGAGGAGGAGGAGGAGGAAGAGGAGGAGGAGGAGGAGGAGGAGGAGGAGGAGGTTGGGTTTGGGGTCGGAGGAGGAGGAGAAGGGAGGCGGAGGGAGGAGGAGGGATGAGGGAGGGGAAGGGGGAGGAGGAGGAGGAGGAGGAGGACGACGACGAAGAGGAGGAGGAGGAGGAGGAGGAGGAGGGAGAGGGAGTTCGGGACAATGCTGGTGCGTTCGCGCCACATCTGTCATCCCACCGCTCCCTCCAATTCCTTCCAATTGCGCTGAGATTCACGCGCAAGCCGAAAGGGGAGCTGTGTACATTGGAGGAGGAGGAGGAGGAGGAGGAGGTGGCGGATGAGCAGGACGATGAGCAGGAGGAACAAGAGAAAGATGAGAAAAGATGAGGACGACGAGAAACTGCAGCAGGAGGAGCCGGAGGAGCGGGAGGAGGAGCATGATAACCAGGAGGAGGCGGGGGAGGGGACAGGAAAGGGGGCGACACCGACGAGGAATCACTCGGATCCCGAGACGTGGCCCGCGCTGGCGCGAGAGCGCCCCTCTGAACGATGGGAGCAGAGCGCCGATCCGAAGAGGAGGCCAACGCTGCAGCAGGGACGCCCTTCTTGGAAGGACCGGGCACGTCCGGATTGGACACAACACACACGCAAGAAAAACGACCTCGCGCCAATCCTGTGAGAAAAAACCATGCGCGGGGGGGGAGCTCGGCAACCGCTGAGAGGGGCGACCACCTTCTTCATGCACGCACAGACGCCCCGCCCCAGGGAGGGTGCCCGCCCCCCCTGGTTCGGCAGGGCCGACGGCCCCAAAAGGGCCAGGGCAGCAGCGGCCGCCCCCAAAACCGAGGCCCAACCGAGGGCCAGGCAGCAAAGAGCCGCCCCGAAACCGCGGCCCAAAGAGCCCCAGAACCCCACAGGGTAGGCCCCACCGGGGCAGGGCCGTGGCCTCACTCGGGCCTGAGGACTGACGAAGGCGCCCCTTCGGGAGTCCCTACCTCGAACTCGCCGACGGCCAAGCGGATCATCTCGGCGAGGAGGAGGAGGAAGGAAGAGGAGGCGCAACACAATGAGGCGCCGCTGCAACAAATCCGCGCGGACAACCGACAAGTTATGCCTATGCCGTGTTTCCGTATCCGACTCTCCGACTCCCTCTCTCTCTGTCTCCTGTTTCGTTCTTGCCTGGAACCTCGATATCGAACCTGCGCACGCACGTCCACGAGCTTCCCTCCTCCAGACGCCTCGCGGCGTCGGCATCCCTCGACCGCTGGGCATACAGGAAGGCGCCCTTCTCTGCTTCGAGATCGTGCCGAGTGCCCGCGCGAGTCCAGATCGGGATAACAAATCACCGAAAAAGAAAACATACTGATACACCGTCGCCCTGGCTGGATTCTCCCCGACATCCGGGTCCGAACGAACCCAGGGAAAGGCCCAGAGAGTAGCGGCACTGGCACCTCTCTGCACACCAGGACCGAGGATCGATGCCCCACGCAATACATAGAACAGTAGGAGCTCGACCACAAGAAACCTTCCACAAGAAACCCAACCCTGAGAACCCAGGGCGTCCATTGATTTTCGGTGTGGGAACGTCACGCTTCCATAGAAAACCATCCAATACCGAGAAGCACAGGGCACCCTGGAGGCAAGCACGGTGTTTCTTGGCAGGGGCTTCCTAAGCTAAAAGAGAAAGAAAGAGAGATATCGAAAGAGAGAGAGAGAGAGACAGTGAGAAAGAGAGAGAGAGAGAGAGAGAAACATTTTATGCATATATATAGAGAGAGAGAGAGAGAGAGAAAAAAGAGAGAGAGAGAGAGAGAAAATTAGCCTGGCGAAGAACCCAACCATATGCAGTTGTCAGTACCGTAGCTGCGGGTTTCCATCTTCAGTGGAACTCCCCATGGGACTACGGAGCGTGTGAGGGGTGTGCCGAGATGGGTGCCACTGGGGCATTCGGCGAAGCTCCCTACGGGGACATGAAACACGCGCGGGGCGTGCCGACATGGGTGGCGGAAACGCACGTGAGGGCCGCCAGTGGGGCCTCCAGTGGAGCTCCCTATGGATCCCCGAGACATGATGCTGCTGCGGGGGGGGTGCCGGGATGGGTGGCGGAGACGCATGTAAGCGCCGCTACTGGGGCCTTCGGTGGAGCTCCCTATGGGGCCACGAAGCGCGTGAGGGGTGTACTGGGATGTGTGGCGGGGACGCATGTGAGCGCCGCCACTGGGGCCTTCGGTGCAGCTCCTCTATGGGGCCACGAAACGTGTGAGGGGGTGTGCCGAATTGGGTGCGGGTGGTGACGCATGCGGGCGGTGCCACTGGGGCCTTCGGTGGAGCTCCCTATGGGGCCACGAAACCTGTTGTTGTGAGGGGCGTGCCGGGATGGGTGGCGGGGACGCATGTGAGCGCGGCCGCTGGGGCCTTCGGTGGAGCTCCCTATGGGGCCACGAAACGTGTGAGGGGTGTGCCGAATTGGGTGGGTGTGGGTGGCGCATGTGAGCGCCGCCACTGGGGCCTCCGGTGGATGATGGGGCCACGAAACCTGTGAGGGATGTGCCGAAATGGGTGCGCGGGACGCATGCGCATGTGAGCGCCGCCACTGGGGCCTTCGGTGGAGCTCCCTATGGGGCCACGAAACGTGTGAGGGGTGTGCCGAAATGGGTGTGCGGGACGCATGCGGGCACTGCCACTGGGGCCTTCGGTGGAGCTCCCATGGGGCCACGAAACGTGTGAAGGGTGTGCCGAAATGGGTGGTGGGGAGGCATGCCTGGCCGGCAGCTACTGGGACATTAGGTGAGTTCCGTATGGGCCACGAAACGTGTGAGGGGTGTGCCGAAATGGGGCGGTGCCGCCTATGGGGCCACGAAACGTGTGAGGGGTGTGCGAGAATGGGGGGTGGAACCGCATGCGAGCGCAGCCACTGGGGCTTTCGGTGGAGCTCCCTATGGGGCCACGAAACGAGTGAGGGGTGTGCCAGAATTGGCGGTGGAACCGCATGCGAGCGCAGCCACTGGGGCCTTCGGTGGAACTCCCTATGGAGCCACGAAACGAGTGAGGGGTGTGCCGAAATGGGGGGGGGGAACCGCCGCATGCGAGCGCAGCCACTGGGGCGTTCGGTGGAGCTCCCTTTGGGGCCACGAAACGTGTGAGGGGTGTGCCGAAAAGAAGGGTGGAACCGCATGCGAGCGCAGACGCTGGGGCCTTCGGTGGACCTCTCATGGGGCCACGAAGCGAGTGAGGGGTGTGCCGAAGTGGGGGGTGGAACCGCATGCGAGCGCAGCCAACTTGGGGCGTTCGTGGGGCTCCCGTATGGGGCACGGAAGCGTTGGTGAGGGGTGGTTCGAGTAAATGGGGGGTGGAACCGCCATGCGAGCGCAGCCTGTGGGGCCGTTCGTTCGTGTGGGAGCTCCTAGGTGAGCCACGAAGCGGGTGTGAGGGTGTGTCCATAATGGGGGTAACACGTATGCTAGCGCAGCCCACTTGGGCCTTCTGTGGAGCTCCCTATGGGACCACGAAGCGTGTGAGGGGTGTGCCAGAATTGGAGGGAGGAAACCTCGTGCATTGCGAACGCAGCCACTTGGTGCCTTCGGTGGAGCTGCTCTTTGGGGCCAAGCGATAACCGGGCGAGGGGTGGTGCCGAAAGGGGGGTGGAACCGCTGCGAGGCGCAGCCACTGTGGGTTCGGTGGAGCTCCTTTGGGGCCACGAAACGTGTGAGGGGTGTGCCGAAAAGAGGGGTGGAACCGCATGCGAGCGCAGACGCTGGGGCCTTCGGTGGAGCTCTCTATGGGGCCACGAAACGAGTGAGGGGTGTGCCGAAATGGGGCTGGTGGAACCGCATGCAAGCGCAGCCGCTGGGGCGTTCGGTGGAGCTCCCTGTGGGGCCACGAAACGTGTGAGGGGTGTGCGAGAATGGGGGGTGGAACCGCATGCGAGCGCAGCCACTGGGGCCTTCGGTGCGATATTTTCAGCGGGTTGAACGCGCGCGCCGGCGGCGGGCGACCTGCCGGCGCCTGGGCCCCAGAAGCATGGATGAACATGATCTTTGTCCCGCGGCGCGCTGAGCAAGCTTCCCCCTCGGCCCTGGACGCGAAGCTGAGTGCCCAGCAGCTCGATGAATCGAATGCCTGCGCGCGGCTTGGGCAACGCGCGCGCCTCGGTGCGCGGCTGGTCCTGGGGTCAATTCAAACGCCCCTCGCACGTTGCGCGAAGCGCCCCCAGCGCGCCCAGCGCGCGGTCGTTGAGGGGCCAGAGCTGGCGCGGAGACATCCGCGACTGGCCCCCGCCCGCGCGGCGACGGAGTGGCGGGGCGACGCGGCAGAGATCGCCGGCAGCAAGTGCGGAGAATGATGCCCGGCCGCGCGCCGACGGCGCCAACGGGACCTGTTCCGCCCCGCGCGTCCAAAACATCTCCCGCCATTGACTCAGCTCCAAATTCGCAGGGCCGCGAGGCGCAGCGCGATCCGAACTGCCCCAAAACAATCTGGGGCCCCCTTCACGCAGGCAAACTCGCGAGCTGCCCGAGCCCCTCCTGCGAAAGTTTCGCTTGCCAGCTGCTGCGTTTCCTTTGCCCTCTTGCTCGAACTGATCACTGCGGGCGGCAGCTTGCCCCGCGACGCGACTGCCGTTCGAGTCGGGGGGCTCATTGCGGACGGCCGCTTGCCCCGCGATCCAACCGCCGCTCGAGCGTCGGGGGGGGGGGGGGCATGCCGCCGACGCGCCGTTGAAGAAGTCGGTCGCGCAGCCGCGCTCCGCGCTGTTTGGGGAAAGAAAACGCAGTCCAAAATCAGGTGCCCTAGTCGTTCGAGGTCAGTCTGCTAGCGAGCCTTCTTCTTGCCCGCCTTCGAAGTGGCTCGAACCGCGGGCGACCCCGCGCACGTTCGAACCGCTGTCGGGCAATGGCGCGGGAGAGGGGGGCCTCAACGCGCGCGCGCTCGAGGGGCGCGGCGCCGTGGCGCGGCGCATCTCAGCGGAGCCGATCGACGCAGGGGCCCCCAGCACCAGCGTTTGCCCCATGCCGGCGCGAATCTATGTCAACAAAGACTCGAACAGGATGACTATCCGACGGATGCGTTTGGCCAGCGTTCGGCCACTGTCCAAGCATGAGGCCCTGCGTCAAAACAGCGACGAGACACCTTGGGAAGCACCCCGAACGTAGTATGGCACCCCTGCATACAACGTCCTTGCCCGTGGCAAGCTGGAGGATGAGCGTTCCCTTGCTTCGCGGGCGAGCCCGTCATGGCCGCCTCGCGCCCCGTCCCACGCTCGCCGGCGGGCGCAGCAACTCCCGCGCGCTTGGCGAGGTCGCGGAGCATGTCGGTGTCCTCAACGCCCGTGGGGATGCCGGACGTCGGCTGCGATCCGGCCGAAGCCATCGGAGGAGGGCGCCCAGGCCTCGACGCCCAGGCCCAGCGCTTTCGCGGCGGCTCCGAGGCTGCGTTCTGCAAGAGGCTTGGGCGACACACGCAAGAGCAAGCTGTGCTTCGACCTCCTCCGCCACGACGCGCGTCTTGGTAAGAGACAGAGCTGGCCCACCCTCCGCCGATTCATACTGATCCCGCTCTGCCTTGAGCTTGAAAACCTGCATTGCCTGTTCCTGGCGACTTCGTTTGCGCTCCAACTGCTTGAGCTGGTTGGCGGCGTCGTGGGCCTTCCGCTCGAAGGGCTGCGGCGCTCTGATCCTGGCCATGTATGTCCCGCTGGCGCTCTCAATGGGGCCGATGCTGAAGTTCGAAGTCAGTCCCATCATCATGAGGAAATGCTCGGAGTATCGCCTCGGCAACAACCAGTTTCTGCTTGGCCTTGGCATGCGCGTCAGCCGCAGCGGGCGGCCCCTCGTCGACCTCCATGTCCGCGCGTTCGCGGGGCAACAGCAGCGTCCAACTTGGCCTGCAGATAGTAACGTTTCTTCTGGAGATGCTTGTCTCTGGTAGGCATGGTGGCCGAGGCTGCAGGAGGCCGTGTGGAAGTCGATCACGAAGGGGACGGCGCTGCCTTGTTGCTGTGGAGCGCGGCGTCTTTGCTGGCCGCAGGAGCCGCACTTGGAAGACATGGGCTGGTTGAACCAGCGCTCTCCTTGCTTGTTGACGCGCCACTCGCAAAGCCGGATCAGCGCGCGTGCCTGCCGTCGTCGCTTTGCTTTACTAAAACCAGAAGAATAGCATACACAACAACTTATGGCGCTCCGCGCGGGCTTCTTGGATCCGCGCTGGGCCCCTCTCACTGGCGCGCGGAGCGCGCCAAGGGCGCCGCCAGGGGCGCCGCCAGGGGGTGCCC
>CAUYUJ010005727.1:0-7500 GCA_963575745.1 Prorocentrum cordatum | reverse complement strand
GTCATCGTCATCATCATCATCATCATCATCATCATCATCATCAGCATCAGCCTTCTCCTCCTCCGACTCGCACCTCCCACCTTCCACCTCGCACCTCGCACCTTCTCTTCCTCCTCCTCCTCCTTCTCCTCCTCCTCCACTTCCCTCTCCTCCTCGTCGTCGTCGTCCTCCTCCTCCTCCTCCCGCCCCTCATCGCCCTCGTACCTCCCCCTCCTCCTCCTCCTCCTCCTCCTCTTCCTCCTCCTCCTCTTCCTCCTCCTCCTCCTCATCGCCCTCGTACCTCCTCCTCCTCCTCCTCTTCTCCTCCTCCTTCGCTTCGTTCGTATCTCCTCCTCCTCCTCCTCCCCTTCCTCAACCTCCTTCTACTCCTCTCCTCCTCCTCCTCTTCGCTCCTCCTCCTCCTTCCTCCTCATCTCGCTCCTTCCTTTCTCCTCCTCCTCCTCCTCCTCCCCATCGCCCTCGTACCTCCTCCTCCTCCTCCTCCTCGCACCCCCTCCTCCTCCTCCTCCTCTTCCTCCTCCTGTCCATTCCGCTGAGCCCTTTTCTGGAGCCCACGAAATTGGCCACGGTTGCGCATTTCGCAGCCCCCCAAGGGGCCGCGAATTCTCGGCAAGGTGTGTCTACAACTCCACTCCGCTGGGCCTCCCACGAACCCACGAAATTCGCGACGAGTGCGCACTTCGCAACCCCCCAGAGAACCGCGAGGTCTCGGCTGGGTGTGTTTACAACTCCAATCCGCTGGGCCTCCCAAGAACCCACGACGTTGACGACGGTTGCGCACCTTGCAGCCCCCCAGTGATCCGCGAGGTCTCGGCCGGGCGGCTTGGTGCGATTACAATTCCACTCCGCTGACCTCCCAGGAGCCCTCGCAGGTGGCGACAGCTTCACACTTCGCGGCGCCCCCAGGGGACAGCGAGGGCCCCCCTCCAAGGAGCACACGAGAGGGGCAGAGTGACAGCGGGGCTGCAGCGCGAGCAGGACGAAGGAGAGAAGGGAGGAGGACGAGAAGGAAGAGGAGGCGGGAGGCAGGACGTAGGAGGCAGGAGGCGGGAGGAGGGAGGCGCGGGGACCGCAGTGCTCCATTCAGAACGAGAACCCAAAGCAGGAGGGTTGGCAACAAGATTTCTGTACTGAAATATATTCGGGGGGGACGATGTTGGCTTTTCGGCCCCCCCGCCGTTTCCTGAAAATTCGGCGCTGGACCCGACGCCGCGAGTTCTCATACATTACGCGGCGTCCGCGATCCGAAAGCCGGGATGCCTTGTACATTACCCTGGGTTCGCGCTCCCAGAAGCCACGACCCGGCGTAAATTACGCCGGGGTCGCGCTCCCAGGGCCGCGAGCCCTTGCACATCACATAGGATTCACGCTCCCAGGGCAATGATCGGCCGCAAGTCATGCTGGATTCACGCTCCCGAGGCCACGCTCCATCGTCAATTGTGCTGCGTCCGCGCCACCAGGGGTAATCCGAAAGCCCTTATAACGGCGACGAGGCGACGATCGAAAGCAGTGCCCCGGCACTGCTTTGAACGCGTTCAAAGCAGTGCCCCGGCACTGCTTTGAACGTATGATATGAGGATATGATGATGATTATGATTGATGATGATGATGATTTTTCCAGCGTGCACTGTCCGCAACTGCGGCAATCAACATCATGCTCCACTTGCCCGCAACTGCGGCCATCACCAACGCTGCGCCTCGAAGCTCCACGGAGGGCGCTCGGCAGGTCGCCCGCTCGAGCCCCACTCGACTTCACGCTGAGGAGGCGAGCCCTAAGGGGCATTGTCCGCAACTGCGGCATGATCAGAGGGCCACCACTGCGCGCCATCAGCGCCCCATTCGCTCGAGCTCCAGTCCCACCAGGACCAGCCCTGCCATCTCGTGGCGGGACTGCGCGCCTCCCATGCGCCGCTGCCGCTGGCGTCCCAGGACCCAGCCGCCACTGCGGCTCAAGAAGGGGTCGCATCGTCGCCGTTGGCAGCTTGCGGCGGTGGCGTGTTCTCTGCTCGCTCAGCCCCAGCGTCTCTCCCCGCAACTGCGGTTTCCATCTGGGGTCGGGCGCCCTTCCCCGCAACTGCGGTGTGTGCGTAGCTGCCCTTCTTGCCGCCCTTCCTGCCGTCTTCTTTGGCCCCCTTGCCCCTCTTCTGTGCGTGCCTTTCCAACCTCGCGGCGAGTCTTTCAGGTGACCTGCGGCGCGCATTGTGCGTGAAAGCCACCGGGGGGAAGTGCGCTCCGTGCCTCGCCCTGCCGAAGGCGCCATGCCATATTTTGTCGTCGAGGTTGCCCTGCTTCGCTCTGAAGGGATGACGCACAAACTCCTCGCGTGCCCTGCGCGCCATCCTTTCCTCGAAATCCGCAACTGCGGTCAAGGATTCGCCAGATGGCGTCAGGAAGGCGCGCATCTTGTCTTCTACGGCCTCAGCCTTGGGAACGTAAGTCTGAAGCATCTTCCCAGGGCCATTCGTGTAGTCGAAGACACGGAAAGACGGATCATGCTGGGTCGTCAAGAACCCGCCCTCGCGGTCGCGCAGAACACTCAGGCCATGGTGAAGCTTGTACTGCCCAGGACAGCTTATGAACATAATCGCCATGCTGTCTGCCCTGGGCTGGCCGCCTGTTGTCTTCCAGGGGGTCCACGCGGCGACGTCCACAGTCAGGCCGCAACTGCGGCACCAGGACACAAGCTGGAACATGCACATGTTGAAGTCCCCCATGCAGACCTTCACGTTCCAATCCCTGACGTAGGCGACGAACCAGTTGTAGAACTCATGGAGCTTCGTGACGCCCCAGTCTTGGTTGGCCAAGCTGTGGTGGACGTGCACCGCCATGACGTTGAAGGAGCCCCCCAAATGGGGCACGGCCTGGTCCAGGTGGACGCGCACCACAATCGCCCTGGAGTACTTGTTGTGCAGCTTTGGCGCAGGAGCCCCCGCAACTGCGGACGGTTTCTTCTTCTTCTTCGTTTTGGACTTCTCCTGCTTGTGGAAGAGTCTCGCAAAGTCTACGTGTTCAATGTGGCCGCCACTGCGGTCCCTCATGCCAACAAGGAGGGTCCCTGATGGCTCGCCGCCCTTAACGCACATGTAGTTGTATTGAGTCCGACTCCGAAACCTATCGTCCGCAACTGCGGCTGCACTGTCCCTCGCGTCGTGCTCCCCACTGAGTACCGCGCAGGTCTCGTCGTCGCACTCGCAGGGGGCGATGATCTGGGCAGGGTTCGCGCGGAGCTGCGCCCACTCGTCCGCGCGTTGCACGGGTCTAGCTGCAGTCCCTCCGAAGTTGGCCACGTAGAAGCCGACCCGTCCCGCTTCGTACCCCGTTCTCTCATCCCATGCGTCGACAAGAGCGCTTTGGTTTTCCGACAGATTGCTTGTCTGGATGACGGGCACCCGAGTCCAGGTTCTCCGCGACGACAACGCTCCCTGCATGTAGGAGCCCTGTGCTGCCGCAACTGCGGCTCCCGCACCTCCCCGCGGCTCAGCCTCGTCAGCGGAGACAGCCGAGGACGCGACGGTGCTGTCGCCATCTTGCGTCCGCTGGTCGTCGTCATCATCCGCAACTGCGGCTTTCTCACCCCCGCCCCCCTCCTCCTTCTCGTTCTCGTCCTCGCCCCCCTTCTCCTTCTCAGCGCTGTGGATGAACACCGTTCTGGCGAATCGAATTCCACGGTCCGTACTCCCAGAAGATGCGCTCGGGCGCGCGGGCGGCCACATGCCTGGGCCTTCGCGTGCGCCACCTCGAGCCACGGTGGCTACGGAAATGGATCGCGAATGGGCACGGGCTCGGATGGAGGGAGGAGACAAAGGGGATTCGAGGAGTGGCAGAAGGAGGGCGAGGACTCAAAGGAACTGGAAGAACAACAAAGGGACTGGCGGAGAAGCAGAAGGAGGGCGAGGATTGCAAGGGACTGAGAATAGATTATGTTCGCAGCAGCTGGAAGACCGCAACTGCGGTTTTGCCTCATCTCCTGCCCGCGCGGGCGCCGCTCGGGAAAACAGCTTCACGCTGGACTTCCTGCGGGTCCGCAACTGTGGCCTGCATCACGCTAGGGCTGGGATTACCAGCGCCATTTGCCCTCCCAGGGTTCTCACTGTTTCCGAATGCACGAACTGCGACAGCGCCGAACGGTTCCCAGACGCCGCGTCGTTCGCGACTTGTTGCAGCCACCCAGCAAACGTCAACGGCCATTGCTCCTTGTGCTGCTTGCACATCTCCTCGTCCCAGTGCGTCTTGAACCATGCCCACTCCCCCCTCTGTTCGTCTGAGAGGACGCCCTTTCCGCGAGCCAGGCGGCCCAGAGCTGCCATCCTGTTTTCCTGGATCTTGAACTCCTCGGGGCCCCACTGCGCTAGGGCGTGTTTGTTAGCCTAAGCCGTTTCCACCGCAACTGCGGCCTCCTTCTTTGCCCTCAAGGCGGCCTCGGCCTCTCGAATCTGCTTCTTGAGATCGTGCAGCGCCTTCGTCCTGTCGTTCGCTTCCAGCGCCAGGCGCCGCTTTTTCGCTAGCACTGCGGCTTCGTGGTCTCGCTGGGCAGTCAACGCTCGTAGGATCTTGTTGTCCTCCCGCGCCAGCTCTCTCAACCGCTTCTTTTGTTTGTGTTGTTGCTGTCGGCAATCCTGCGCTAGTTTCTCCATGCCCACTTGGCGCAGCATATCTTCCGCCTCGCGGAGCGTTTCTGTCAAGGACGTCGCCGCTGCCACCTGCTCGGCCGCCTCTGCGTCGACCACGCAGTCCATGGATACCGAGGGTCCTTGAGGCCCAGGTGCCGCAACTGCGGCATCGCACTGTTCCGCTACAGCCTCGGCCCACGAGGCCTCCTCTTGCTCTTCGTCCTCATCGTGCTCCTCGCGCACCTCCTCCTCCTCCTCCTCCCCGCCCTCGTCATCGCCCTCCTCGTGGCCTGGTTCCTGGCCTAGCGCTTCGTCGCCGAGCCTATTCAACACGGAATCTGTGGCGGCGTGTTTCTCGTACTCCTGTATGAGACGCAGCACGTCATTGTAGGACCATTTCAAACGTTTCTGCCCGCATTCCTCCCTCACCTCCGCGACTGCGGCATCCACTTTTGCTCGCAGCCCCCCTGCTTCCCAGAGTTCCGCCGCCTCTCGGCAAATCTCGAGATCTCCTGACTTGTCGAAGGGCGCTCGAATTCCCACTTTCAAGAAACCTTTCGCGGCGTCCAAGTGCAACTGCACATTGTCCAACACTGACACCATCAAGTCGGCGCAATCGGAACGCCGCAACTGCGGCACGTGCTTCCCCAACGCCATTTGCTGCACCAGCGCTTTGGTCTCGAGGACAATGTACCGCCGCTTCACGTGCTTGTTCAAATCCGTGTCCACGGGCTGCGCAACTGCGGTCGCCCCCCCGCCGTGAATGATCAGCACGTAGCCGCGCTGCCAGGCGAGTCTCCGCACAGCGTCTGCTTTGTGCGGGCTATGGTCGTCGGCCATGAGGATGCGCCACTTCCCCCGCAATTGCGGGTCGGCGGGCAAGGCCCGCAAGTGCCGCTGCAAGAATGATACAACGTCGTCTGCGCGGTAGGGCCCCTTCTCGGACGTCGCCGTGCTCACCCAGGACGGATAGCCGCAACTGCGGGCATGTGCGGCCAAGCCCTCAGCGATGACAGGTCCCCCCTTGAACATGAGCTCCGCTGGCGGTGGTCCGCAACTGCGGATGTCCTCCGCGTCGCTCGACACCGTCAGGTTCGCTGCCCACCGAGCCCTGCTGTCGCCATGCGCCTGGACAAGCGGGACAATGCCACCCTTCACAGCCAATGTCGGCTTGGAGGCCGACGAGGACTCGTTGTGGTGAAAGGGTGACTGGTCCCAGTTCAGGATGTGCGGGTCGTGCCCCAAAAGCTCCTCCGCAGCTGCGCGGACCCTGGCCACGTTCAAGATCATAGTCTCAAAACGGGATTGGAGCAACCATTTTGGCACCTTGCACTTGCGGTTCGGCTTCTTCATGCTGAGGCCGTAGGAGCGCCGCCACTTCACCCACCACCGAGGCCGCAACTGCGGCACCTTCGGTACGCCTCCCCGCTTCATTGTCTCCACGCAGTAGTCCGCGACGAGTTGCTTCGCCTTCGTAACCAGCAGGGATTGGGAGAACCTGGCCAACATCTTGGGCCTCTCCTCCGCAACTGCGGTTCGCTTGGCCACCGCCTTCCAGTCCACGGAGTACCTCATGTGGGACCACCACTCGTACAGAGCGGCTTCCAGCCATGGAGCGTTGTTCGGGCGCCCTTGGTTGCCCCGCGCGCGGCGTCGGCCATGCACGCCCGCCGTGCCATGTCCACCTTGTGTGCGCCAGTTTTGAAACCACTTGGAGACGGCCTGGCGCTGCTGGACGACCCCCATGCCCTTCGGCCACGTGAACCGCTCGCAAAAAGACGCGATTGAATTCCGCGGCAGAACGCCCTCGCCCATCCAACCACAACTGCGTGCGTGCGCCTCCAGGTCTTTGCAAACCAGTTCGCGGTCTCTGAGCATGTGCGGGCACACGCGCCGCTTCTGTTCCGCAACTTCGGGTTTTGGGCGTGCGCTGGCCAGTGCGTGCGCCCTGATCTGCTCCTCCTGAAACGCCTCGGGCATAGCCTCAGCCATGGCAAGCAATATACCCATGTCCTGCACGCCCGTCTGCCACTCTAACGCCGCCATGAGAGCGGGGCGTGGCGCGCTCGCCTCTCTCGGCGCCTCTGCTGGTTCGCCCTCGCCCTCGGAGTCGTGCAGGACCATGGGTCCAGCAGGGCCGCTGGCCCCGCAACTGCGGTACGCCCGCACCTCCTCCAATGTTAGTTCCTGCGTGACAACGAGCATGTCGTGCAACCACGGTTCGTCCCAGCGGCGCACCCCGAAATCGTACAGTTCCTCCCGAAGCCATTTGCGCGTCTCGGCATTTTGCGGTTTCTGCAACATCATCGCCATAAGGTCAATGCCGCAGTGTCCATCGCAAACAGTCCCTAGGACCCATTGTCCCAGAGGACCGTAGAACCTGTTCAACGCGTCCGCCCCCTCAGAGCACACGCCACCCACCGCAACTGCGGCCACCCAGTGGCGCACCTCATGGAGAGGGTTCTCGGGAGTCACGGGCCTGAGTTCCACCGTTGTCCATTCCCCGAACAGTTCCTCAGCAGCGGCGAGTACGCACGCCACGCCGTCGACGGCGCATGGCTCAGTGCACTTCTCCTTTGCCCAAGGCATGTAGAAGTCAAGGAGGTCCTTGCGGTTCTCGCCTTCCCACACGTAAGGTTGACGCCCGAACCGCAAGGCAAACAGCATGAAAGCTGAATACCCTATGTAGGAATTCTCGGACAGAATCTGCCTCAGGAGAGCCATCACGCGGTCAGGCACCGTCGCCGCCACTGCGGCCTGGATCTTTGGCGCTTCTTCCACAGGTACACCTTTCTCTGGCGCCAGGGGTGGCGCCGCGACTCGTGGCCGCAAGGCGTCGCCAACAGGCGCCGCAACTCGTGCTGCAGCCTTTGGGTCTGGGCACGGGAAG
>CAUYUJ010005726.1:0-59082 GCA_963575745.1 Prorocentrum cordatum | reverse complement strand
TGATGATGATGATGTATGATGATGATGATGATGATGATGATGATGTATGATGATGATGATGATGATGATGATGATGATGATGATGATGATGATGATGATGATGATGATGATGATGCTGATGATACTGATGATGCTGATGATGATGATGCTGATGATGAGTTTGATGATGATGATGACGATGATGATTATGATGATGATGCTGATGATGATGATGAGTTTGATGATGATGATGACGCTGATGATGATGATGGTGATGCTGATGATGATGACGATGATGATGATGATGTCGCTGCTGCTGATGATGATGGTGCTGATGATGCTGCTGATGATGATGCTGCTGATGATGATGATGCTGCTGATGATGCTGATGATGGTGATGATGATGATGATGATGTTGATGATGAGGATGATGAGGATGCTCATGCTGATGATGACGATGGTGATGCTAGTGATGCTGATGATGATGATGATGATGATGCTGATCATGATGCTGATGATGCTGCTGCTGATGCTGATGATGATGATGCTGAGGATGCTGATGGTGGTGGTGGTGATGATGATGATAATGATCATGATGATGCTGATGATGATGATGTTGATGATGATGATGATGCTGATGATGATGATAATGATGATGATGATGATGATGATGAGCTGAGTGCTGATGATGATGTGATGTGATGTGTGCTGCTGCTGCTGCTGCGGTGATTGTGGATGATGATGATGATGATGATGAGGATGATGGTGTGATGAGGAGGAGGAGCGAAGAGCAGGGAGGAGGAGGGGAGGAGAGGAGGAGGATGAGGAGAGGAGGAGGGAGGTGGAGGAAGAGGAGGAGGGCGGGAGGAGGGAGGAGGAGGAGGAGGAGGAGGAGGATGCGAGGAGGAGGATGAGGATGATGATGATGGTGCTGATGATGATGAGGAGGCGGAGGAGGATGAGGAGGAGGAGGAGGAGGAGGAGGAGGAGGATGACGAGGAGGAGGAGGGAGAGAGTGTGGCGATGATGAGCAGGAGGAGGGGAGGAGGGGGGATGGGAGGAGGGGGAGGTGGGAGATGGGAGGAGGGAGAAGGGGGAGGATGAGGAGGAGGACGAGGAGCGGAAGAGGAAGAGGAGGAGGAGGAGGACGATGAGAAGGAGGAGACGGATGAGACAGATGAGGATGCGGATGAAGAGGAGGATACGGATGATGATGATGATGATGCTGATGATGGTGCTGATGATGATGATGATGATGATGATGATGATGATGATGATGATGATGATGATGATGATGATCAGGATGAGGTTGAGGATGAGGATGAGGATGAGGATGTTAATGCTGCTGCTGATGATGCTGATGATGCTGTTGATGATGACGATGCTGCTGATGCTGATGATAGTGATGATAGTGATGCTGATGATGACGATGTTACTGATGTTGCCGATGGTAATGGTGATGCTGATGCTGACTTGATGATGATGACGACGCTGATACTGCTGATGCTGATGATGATGCTGATGATGCCGCTGCTCATGGCGATGGTGCTGATTGTGATGGTGATGATGATGCTGCTGCTGATGATGATGCTGATGCGGAGGGGGGGGATGCAGAGGAAGAGGGGGAGGCGGACGAGGAGGAGGGAGGTGGGAGGAGGGAGGATGGAGGAGATAGGAGGGAGGAAGGAGGAGAAAGGAGGGAAGTGGGAGGAAGGAGCACGGAGGAGGGAGGTGGAGGGGGGGAGGGATGATGATGCTGCTGCTGATGATGCTGATGATGATCACGATGATGTTGATGTTGTTGATGCTGATGATGATGAGGATGATGATGATGATGATGATGGTGACGATGCTGATGTTGCTGATGCTGCTGCTGCTGATGATGATGATGATGATGATGGTGACGATGATGCTGCTGCTGATGATGAGGATGCTGATTATGCTGATGATGCTGCTGCTGATGATGCTGGTGCTGATGATGCTGGTGGTGGTGTTGATGATGATGCTGATGATGACGACGATGCTGATGAATGATGATGATGCTGCTGTTGATTATGTAGAAGATAAAAAATGATGATTATGAGACTGATGCTGATGATGCTGATGATGTGCATGCTCATGATGATGATAACGCTGCTGCTGATGATGATGACGACAAGGATGATGCTGAGGCTGCTGTTGTTGATGCTGATGATGATGATGGTGGTGATGGTGACGGTGGTGGAGATGGTGATGATGATGATGATGATGATGATGATGATGATGATGATGATGATGATGATGATGATGATGATGATGATGAGGATGAGGATGATTATGATTCTGATGATGATGATGGTGATGAGGAGGTTGGCGGAGTAGGAAAGGAGGAGGAAAAGGAGGAGACTGAGGATGAGGATGAGGATGAGGTCGTAGGATCGTAGGGGATGAGGATGGGATGAGGCTTTATGATGAAGCTGCTGAAATGAATGATTGATGATGCTGATGCTGATGTGTTATTGATTGATGCGGATGATGATGATGATGATGCATGATGATGATGATGATGATGATGAGGAGGAGGAGGAGGAGGAGGAGGAGGAGGAGGAGGGTGGTGGTGGTGGTGATGATGAGGAGGAGGAGGAGGAGGAGGAGGAGGGGGAGCACGAGAAGGAGGAGGAGAAGGAGGAGGAGCAGGGGGAGGAGGGAGGAGGATCCAGGATCGAGAATCGAGGCTCATGCGGCTACTCCGCTTCCTTTTGGCTTCTGCGAGGCTTCTCGTCATCTGTTTCGAACTTCTAGTCCAAACACACCTCCATCCATCCTCCCTCCTCTCTCCCTCCCTCCTCCCTCCTACCTCCTTCCTCCTCCTCCCTGTTCCCTCCTCCTCCCTTTTCCCTCCCTCCTGATCCCGCTGCTGGTCGAGAGGTAAAGGAGCTAGCCGAAGTTCAAGGATAGGTGAGGCCGAGGGAGGCAAGCACTCGTGTCTCCTCCCCCTCCTTCCCCTTATTCATTGGTGAGCTTGTTGGTCCAGGCTTGGAATTGGCACAGGGTGTCCTGTGGCTGCTTTGCGTCCTCAGCATTCCGATCCTTGGGCCTAAAGGAGATCCGTCAAAAGAAGAGCAAATAAGAGAGTGAACATATATGAGAGATATTCCACTACTCTGCCTACGACGATCATCGCAAGCACTGCCAGCACGACAATGCTCAGCACTTCGAGCGTCACGCTATGGTATAGGGCTTCGTGCGCATTCAAGCTCTCGAAGTCTAAAATCACACTCGCGCTGCGATTGTGATAATCTTGAAACTAAAGGGTGGGACAGTAGCAATCTGCTGCTGCTGCTCCCGCCCCTCCTCCTCTCCACCCTGCCCATCTCCTCTTCCTCCTCCTCCTCCTTCGCCTCCGCCTCCGCCTCCGCATCACTCTTCCGCCCCCCCCACTCCTCCCCTCTGCCGCCTCCCCCTTCGCCTCCCCCTCGTCCTCCTCCTCCTCCCCTCCTCCTCCTCCTCCTCATCCTCCCCCTCCTCCTCCCCCTCCCCCTCCCCCACCCCTCCGCCGCCTCCTCCGCCGCCTCCGCCTCTGCCTCCGCCGCTTTCCCCTCCACAAGCACACAGTGGGATACTACTCTCCTCCTCCCCCGACTCTGTCCGGTCCGCGTATTGTTTTTACAGAGGATCTCCTTATTGGAGAGGCCTGACGGCCGGTGCCGCCGACCCTGATCGACGACGACGACGAAGACGAGGGAGGAGGAGGAGGAGGAGGACGAGGAGGAGCAGGAGGACAAGCAGGATGAGCAGAATGATGAGCAGAAGGAGGAAAAGGAGGCGGTGGGGGAGGTGGGGCAGCAGCAGAAGGATCTCCTTATTTGTTTTTCTTATGTGTGTAAGACAAATCCTTTGTTTTAATTTCTTCCAAAATGGTGCTCCCGCTGCGGCGCCGCCCTCATTTCCGCGCCTCGGTCATTCAAAATCGTGCTCCCGCTGCAGCGCTGGCCTTGTTCCCGCGCCTCCGGACAGCACTTGGCATTCGAAAGCGCCCACGTCGGGCAGGCACGGTTGCGGAGGACATGGAGCTGGCATGCTGGGCAGGCCCTGTTCTCTCGTAGACGGACCACTTACCATCCAAGTTATCCGGTGCCATGCCACGGCATGCAGTGCGAATGCTGTGTCGTGCACCGCTGTGCGATGCCGTGCTTTGCGTTGCTATGCTATGTGATGCAATGCTTCACTACGCAATGCCACGCCATGCTATGGCGTGCTATGCTCTGCCGTGCCCTTCTACGCCGTGGCTTTCCCATCCATCGCGTACCCTCTTGGGATCGTTGCCCTGCTCGACAGCCGACCGCGAATCGATGGGAGAGCTGCGCCATGGGAAGGGATGGGCGGGAGGGCTGTGACGTCAGATGTGACCCCAGCGCACCTGGCTCGCCTCCCCTCCCCCTCCCCCTCCCCCTCCGCCTCCGCCTCCGCCCCGCAGCCCCGAGGCCCGCGTGCTTGCACGGCGACGGTGCAGCTGCAGAGGCTCGACGGCTCGCGGACCATCCTGACCGACGCGCTGCAGGACGCCGCGCCCGCCCGCCTGCCCCCGCACCTTTTCTGCCCAGAGGCGGGGGGAAGCGTGGGGAGGGGCACGGGGGGGCAGCGGGGGGCGGGGAGGGCAAGGGAGAGGGAGGGGGGAGGGGGAGGGGGAGGGAGGAGGAGGAGGAGGAGGAGGAGGAGGAGGAGGTGGATCGGAGGAGGGAGGGGAGGAGGAGGGGAGGGAGGGGGGGAGGGGGAGGGCGTGGGGGGATGGGGGGAGGGGGAGAGGGATGGGGGGAGGGGGAGGGGGAGGGAGGCGGGGGGGGCATCGTGGAAGAACAGGCTTGGCAGAGGGGAAATTCGTGACAGTATCGGTGCTTCAGCATGTGTGTGTGGTGGCACCTGGGTTCAAGTATACCACAGTGGGCTAGGCAAGGCATTGTAAGGCATAAGTCGTGCTTGCACGTTTATGCTGTCAGGAGTCAGGGGGGATGGGTGTCTTCCATACTCGGTGCCCTTTTTACCCTGCGTGCCGACTGCAAAAGGGCACCGATGCATTGCCTTCGAATTCTTGACAGTGCTGTGCCGTGCGGCGCACGAGGCATAGCAGGCAAAGCATGGCATCATATGTCAGTCAAAGTAGGATCTTAGTGAGCACGGGGAGAGCGGCAACACCAAGCCCGCGCCAGCACCGTTTTGGCTCAATATGAAACGGCCAGAGGAAAAGCATCTTTTGCCCGTCCCGGTGAGTCAGCTTCAGCGGCGACGCTGGCTGCTCCTCCGACTCTCTGTTGTTTGTAACACCTTTCTCAGGCTGAAACTCAGGATTCTGGTAGATAGCAGCCTCCACGATTCTCTACCCATACCTCCTGCCTCCGCTCATGGGCTCTTGCTTCTGATAGGTCAGGGACCCCCTAACGTTGTCCAGGAAACAGAAAATCAGGAACAATGCAGGGACAAAATGGGAATTCATCCATCCAAAAGGCTATGAACCCAACAGCTGCCGCGGTCCACGGCGGGCAGCTGGGGGCGCAAGTGCGCCAGAGTGCCGCCTGCTTCGACTACGTCGTGGGGCCCGCCGTGCAGTGCGACACCTGCGGCGGGATCGTGCACGCCCGCTGCATGCAGGTGTTGGGCCGGAACCCTGTGCGCGTGACCTGCTTCCTCTCGGCCGTTCCCCCCCCCCTTTGCCCGCCTGCCAACTCGCTAGTCAGTGCCCCTTTCTAGCTTCTCGCTGGAGCGGAGTTCGCCGCCTCGCCGCTGACGAAACAAGTGTGCGCGACCTGCGTCGCGCGGAGCGGGGCGCCGTTGTGGCCGCGAGGCGCTCCACGATGGTCCAGCAGGGCGCGCAACAGCTCGGCCGCTCCCTGGCTTTGGTGGGCAGCTTGCCGGCCAGGTCGTCGGTGCGACCGCCTTCGGGCTTGGGGCCAGAGTCGCTCGACTCGCCAGCGGAATGCTGGCCAGCGCGAGGCAGACCATGGGCGGCGTGGCCGAGATCATGGGGCCTGCCCGCCCACGCGCGCTGCCAGCACTTCAGCCTGTGGACTGTGCCGCCCCCGATATGGCCGAGAGGATGGCGGCCACGGGGGCGGAGCTGGTCAGGCTCCGCGCGGAGAGCGCGCAGTACCGCGAATCATTTGAGATGCGCCAGTCCGGAGGCGGCGGCTACGCGACCCCAGGCGCGGGCAGCGCCGCGGGTCGGCCCGCCACATCGACCCCGCAGCCGACGAGCAGGGCTGCAGATGGTGACATCGGCATGGGAAGCACCGATGGCGCAGCAACCCAGCTTGCCGCGACCCTCGGCGATCCACCCGCGGCCGAAGTGCCGACCGACGGCGTGGAGCTCTCCGCGGAGGCCGTGAACGCTTCCGCGGTGCAGCAGAGTTCAATCCCAGGAGCAGGACCGGCGAGCGGACAGCAGGCGGGCGTGATGAATGTCATGGGCTTGCATGGGGCCACGGCCCAGCCCGCGCCGAACGCCGCCGTCGGCGTTGGTGTTCTTCCTGCTGGCGGCGTGGGCCTTGCATCTGAGGCCGTCCTCCCACCTGGACTTGGCGCTGCGTCCTGGTCGCGCTCTTCGGCGAGTGCGCCTGGAGGTGGAATGTCAGGAGGCGGAGGAGGAGGAGGAGGAGGAGGAGGAGGAGGAGGAGGAGGAGGAGGAGGAGGAGGAAGAGGAGGAGGAGGAGGAGGAGGAGGAGGAGGAGGGAGGAGGAGGAGGAGGAGGAGGAGGAGGCGGAGGAGGAGGAGAGGAGGAGAAGGAGGAGGAGGAGGAGGAGGAGGAGGAGGAGGAGGATGAGGAGGAGGAGTCAGCGGCCCCAGGAGCCGCAGCAGCCCCGGGCCAGCCTTGGAGCCGCAGCAGCGGCGGTCGCACAACCGCAGTTCGGCGGACTCGGGCTGCGCGGAACTGGTGGGCCTTCGCCGCCGCCTCCGCCGCCACCGTTCGGCGCCGCCACGGCTGCCGCTGACTTCGCTGGCGGTGCGAGCCTTGCCGACGCAGCAGGTTTGGCTGCTATCCTGAGCCGTCTGAAGGGTGACGAGGTGCCCAAGTTATCTCGGACAGGGGGGAGCAAGGCGTCGAAGAATGAGGAGTGGCTGCAGACGATCACCCCCTATTAAACCTATTACGCGTCGGTGCACCCGCAGGACGAAGCCTGGTTGGTGGTGCAACCTACGACGAGTACCTGCGCGTGGGTCCGCTGCAGTGGCCGTGCATCTGTCCGCAGACGTCGTGGGCAAAGGTGGGAGCACAGAAGCAGGTGGAATATCAAGGCCGGCCCTACCTGCTCCAGGCGATGCCCGAGTCCATCAAGACCCAGGCGCTCGCCTCCAGGCAGTCGAGCTGCAGCGAGCTCGTCTTCGCCGTGTGCGTCGAGGCGGGCCCTGGCACCCTACGAGATAGAGCTGCCGCGTTAAAGGCAGCGGAGTGGCGTGGAAGCCCGGCTGCCCCGGCCCGATGGGAGGTGTACGTCATGCTGCAGCGGTAGAAGTTTGACCTCGCCAGGCTGCAACACCTTGGGGCTGTTGCCTCAGACCCCACGGTCCAGCTCACCACGCTGCGCACGCTGGTGCGCAAGATGGTTGAGGCTGACGAGGACTTCCAGTTCCGTATGAGCAATTGGCAGCTCGTGCGGGGCCTCAGTGGCGCTGCGAGCTGCGGCCGGTCCCAGATCGCTGGAGGAGTCTCCCCCCTCGGGCGCACTGTTGCAAAACAGTCGCATCAAGCAGAGGTCCGGAGCCAGAGCCCCCTCCCTTTCCGCCCACTCTTGAAACGCCGAAGAAGAAAACGTTGACTACGTGTGCGCCCCCCCCCCGCCAGGGGCGACGCGCGCGCGCTCGGGAAGCTCATGTCGACCGCTCGGTGGCGGGCGCTTCCTTGCCACGCCGCCCGAGCAACGAGATGTGCAGTCGTGGGTTTGTGCGGTGTTGGTCGGTGCAGACGTGCGCCTCCAGTGCGAGCGCACAGTACTGGTGTGCACTTCTGCGTCTCACCACCCGGGCTTCTCGAACAACTCGGGGCAGCGATCAGACATGTCAGGAGGGGAAGAAACACACACAGACACACTGAGTCGTCGGCACCAAGTAAACATATAGGAAGACATGGGGGAAGTGGGGGGGGGAGGAAACGAAAACCCTGAAGATACGAGAAAAAATAGGGGGCATCCTGGGATTTGTGTCTACTTACTCGCGTGTGTCCCAGAAGGTATGAGAAAATATGGGGAACTACTTACTGTGATATGAGAAAATCCTGGGAGTTGTGTCTACTTACTCGTGTGTGTCCCAGAAGGTATGAGAAAATATGGGGAACTACTTACTGTGATATGAGAAAATCCTGGGATTTGTGCCTACTTACTCGTGTGTGTCCCAGGGCCCCATTGACCTTGGCAGCCTGCGCGCGGGCCGAGGACGCCATGCTCATGGACTTCCTGCCGTCCCTGGCCAGGGTAGCGGGCGGCCAGGCGCGCTCCTCCGCCCTCGGAACCCTTCGGCTCCCTCCCCTCCCTCCCTCATCCCTGCTCCTTTCCTGCCCCCTCCTCCTCCCTCTCTCCCCTCCCTCTCCCTCCTCTCCTCCCCTCCCTCCTCCCTCCTCCTCCCTCCTCCCTCCTCCTCTTCTCCCCTCCCCTCCCTCCCTCCTCCTCCCCTCCCTCCTCCCCTGCACCTCCCCTGCTCCCTTCCCCGCGCGCCTCTCCTTCCCTCTCCCGCCCCTCTCCCGCTGCCCTCTCCCCTCCCCCCCGTCGAGGAAGGGACAGTCTCGGGGCCGCCCGCGATCCGATTCGGTGCGACTCGATTCGCCGGCGGGGGCTGCGACTCCAGCTCGATGCGATCCTGCTCTCTTCGCGGGCATCGGCCAGGGCCAGCCAGAAGCGGGACGCGACGGTTCGATGCCGATCCGATTCGGGACGACTCGCTGGCGATTCGATCCGCTCTCGATCCGATCCGATTTCGCGATCCGATCCAGCGCAGACCTGGCAGTGACATAACCATAACCGCTCGGAGCTCCGAATGTTTCTGTTTCGGCCGTTTCCTATTCTTCTGCTGTCGCCTCTCCCTCCACTGTCCCTTGCGCTTCCCCTCGACATTACACAATATGAATGCTACCCTCTTTTCTCCCCTGGTGACGTCGGGGAAATATCCGGCCCTCCTCCGCACAGAAAAAGAGCAACCTTTTTCTACACGCAGGATTTCCGTGCTGGCTTCATTTTTGGGCCACCGCTCGTTCCGAATCGTGCTCCCGCTGCAGCGCTGGCCTCATTTCCGCGTTTCTGATCGTTCCGAATCGTGCTCCCGCTGCAGCGCTGGTGTTATTATTTCCAGCGCCATGCTATGGCATGGTTTCCGGTCCCTCCAGATAGGCCCCACAATCTAGAAAATTGCCCCCCAAAAAGACCATCGGAATCAATTACACATTCGGTGTCGATTCGCTGATTTTTTGGGCCGCAGAAGCCCCCCCTACTTTGGGGCGTCGCCACGCCATGCTATGTCAGGCTACGCGTCCTCCGAATGGTGCCGCTGCAGTGCTGTCATCATTTCCTTCGCCATGCCACGGTATGGTTTTCGGTCCTTCCAAATAGGCCCCAAAATCTGAAAAATGGCCCCCCGAAATAACCATCGGAAGGGATTCCACATTCGGTGTCGATTCGTTGATTGTTTGGGCCGCGGAACCCTCGTCGGGCCCCGGGGACCTAAAAAAACAATCCAGCTGGAAAATGCCGATCCGACTGGACTCCGTGAGGGGTCCAGGGGCCCAGTGCGAGTCGATTGTTCAAGGAAGTCAGACCATCGAGCCTGGCAGCCCGCCGTACTAGTTCCTGACATCCGTCCTCGCCCGCCGCAGCTTCCCCCGCCGCCGCCGCCGTCGTCGTCTGCGTCGTTGTCGCCGTCGGCAATTTCTGCGCGTTCCCTGGAGCTTCCGGAAGTCTTCGGGCCATCCGCCACACCTCGTGCAGAGCTGTCTAGGGAACCCAGGGAGACTTGGAAGGGGGCTCGGGGAACGCAAGGCAGCGTGTCGAAAGGAGGGGGGGGCCTTACACTATTACAGTACCCCTACCAGACGGCACTTGGCATTCGAAAGCGCCCACATCGGGCAGGCACGATTGCGCAGGACATGGAGCCGGGATTCCGGACAGGCCTTCTCTTTTCGTACACGGGCCATTTACCCTCCAAGGCATCTGGTGCCATGCCATGGTATGTAATGTGATGTTGCGTTATGTCCCCCCGTGCGATGCTGTGCTTTGCCATGCTACGCTTTGTGATGCAATTCTACAATACGCAATGTCCCGCCGTGCTATGACATGCTCTGCTCTTCCGCGCTCTTCTACACCATGCTATGCGGTGCTTTACCATGCATCACAATCCCTCTCGGGATCATTGCATTGCTCGACATCAGCCTGCGCGCATAAGGAGGAGATCTGCGCCATGGTAAGGGTTGGGAGGGAGGGGTATGACGACAGATATGACGCGATCGTACCTAGCTTGCCCCTCCTCCCTTCCCCTCCATCCCCGTTTTCCCTTCCCCCCCTCTGTGCGATTATTCACTGCTGTTCGCCACTCCCCCGACGCCGTGCCAACTTTCATCCGCCCCTCCCGCGTACTGTCTTCCCATACGCAACATCTCGCATAGGTTCCAGCCCTCCTGTGCTGGGTACTTGTTTACACATCTGAGGGGGGACTGGGTCCAGGGGCCCCGGGCAAGACCATAACTGTGCGGACTGGGCTGCTTGGGGCCCTGCTGGCGCGCCAGCGGCCCTCCAAGATCGCCCGAAGACGGCTTTGGATCGCTCGAAAACGCGCTCCGAGACTGGCAAGACGGCCCATGACGGCCCTGGGTTGCCCAGAATTGGCCCCAGATTGTCCAAGAGGCTTTCAAGACGCCCCAAGAGGCCTCCACGAGGCCTCTCAAACTCGTTCATTGAATCGAACGTTTTGACGGATTTTGGTTTCTCGCCTTTTCGGTTTCCCAACGCTCCAAGGCGGCCCGAGACGCCTCCAATGACGCCCCAATGCTGCCCAAAAGGCTCCCGCGAGAGCCCAAAGACGCCCCGAGAGACCTCCAGGACGGCCCCGAGAGGGCTTCAAGACTGCCCGAGAGGCTTCAAGACGGCCCCAGAGGCCCCCAAGACGACTCCAGAGAGGGTCCAGGCGGGGGCCTCGAACGGACATTTCGAGCCCTGGGTCCAAGAAGCCGGCCCGAAGAGGCCTCCAAGAGGCCCCCACGAGGTCTGCAAGAGGCCCCCACGAAGCGTCCACGAGGCCACCAAATGATCAAATTTCGCTTATTTTTCGAAAGGTCTTTACGGCGTTCCGACGCTGCAAGACGGCCCAAGAGGCCTCCAAGATCGACCGAACATTGTCCAAGAGGCCCCCAAGAGCGCCCCAACTCATTTCAAGAGTCCCCCAAGAGGGCCCCAGAGGCCTCCAAGGCGGCCCCAGAGGCCCCCAAGACTGCGGTCCCATGACCTCCAGGACGCCCCAATTGACCTCGACGAGCGCTCCCCAGACCACCCCAAGAGCTATCGTCCATACGTTTTTTCAGGATCCCCGAGAAGGTCCGAGAGAACTCCAAGACGCCCCAAGAAGCCTTCACGCACACGCACACACACACACAACGCACAACGCACAACGCACAACTCACAACGCACAACACAACACGCAACACACAACACACAACACAACACACAACACAGCACAACACACAACTCACAATACACAACACACAACACGCAACACACAACACGCAACCCAACACAACGCACAACACACAACACACAACACACAATACACAGCACACAACACATAACGCTCAACACAGCACACAACACACAACACGAAGCACACAGCACACAGCACACAACACACAACATACAACACACAACTCACACCACACAACACACAACACACAACACACAAACACCCACGCGCAACACACAACACACGACCTAGACCACAGCACAACTCCACACAACCCACAACACACAACCCACAACACATAGCACACAACACAACACACGACACACACACACCACACAGCACACAACACACAACACACAGCACACAACACAACACACAGCATACCATACACAACACACTGCACACACCATGCGCCTATATATATATATACACACGCACGCACGTACACACAACACACACACACACATCACACAAAACACACATCACACACACACTTAGAAACACACACTTACACACACACTCACTCCCACGCACTTACACACTTACACGCCCTTACACACGCTTACACACACACTTTCACACAAACTTACACACACGTACACACACTGACACGCACACACTTACACAAATTTGCACACATTTACACTTGCACACACGCACACTACACTCACACTTACACGAACTTGCACACACTTACAGACACTTACACACGCCTACACATATTCACATTTACACACATCTACACATGCTTACACACACTTCGACACATTCACGCACAGTTACACGCGCTTACGCACACCTACACTCACTTACACACGCTCACACACTTACACACGCCTACGCACTCTTACGCATATTCCCAGACACTTTCGCGTACCATTGCACACACTAAAATACACATACACACACTTGCACGCACTTGCGCACACTGACACACACTCACACACACTTACACACACTTACATACTCTTACACAAACATCCACACACTTCCACTACACATGTCATTACACACGTACACTTATATATACACACTCATGAGCACTTGCACACGTACACACTCACACGCGCACGCACGCACGCACGCACGCACGCGCGCACGCACTCACGCACGCACGCAAGCATGCACGCACACACGCACGCACGCACGCACGCACGCACGCACGCACGCGCGCGCGCGCAAGCACGCACGCACGCACGCACGCACCCACGCGCGCATGGCGCGGGGCCGCCATGCGGGAGTTGCCACCGGGGCCTTCGGTGGAACCCCCTCATGGCCTCATGGGGCCACGAAGCGTGTGAGGGGTGTTCCGAAACGGGGGTGACGCCCTCATTCGGGCTGCGCTGGTGGGACCTTCGGCGGAGTTTCCTGTGTGGCCACGAACCGTGTGAGGGGTGTGCTGGAACGGGGTGGTGCCGCCCACGCGTGGGTTGCGCCAGTGGGCCTCAGCTGGAGCTCCCTGAGGGACCACGAAACGTGTGAGGCGCGTGCCGAAACGGGGGTGTCGCCCTCATGTGGGCGGCGCCGCTGGGGCCTTCGGTGGAGTTCCATATGGGGACACGAAGCGTGTGAGTGGTGTGCGGAAGCGGGGTGCGGCCCACATGCGGACTGCGCCATTGGGGCCTTCGGTGGAGCTCCCTAAGGGGCCACGAAGCGTGTGAGGGGCGTGCCGGAACGGGGGTGTCGCCCACATGCGGGCGGCGCCATTGGGGCCTTCGGTGGAGCTCCATATGGGGACACGAAACGTGTCAGGGGTGTGCCGAAACGGGGTGGGGCTCCATATGGTGCCTCGAAGCGTGTGAAGGGCGTGCCAAAGTGGGGGTGTCGCCCACATGCGGACTATGCCACTGGGGCCTTCGGTGGAGTTCCGTATGTGGCCACGAAACGTGTGATGCGCGTGCCGAAACGGGGATGTCGCCCTCATGCGGGCGGCGCCATTGGGGCCTTCGGTGGAGCTCCCTATGGGACACGATGCGTGTGACGTGCCGAAACGGGGGTGTCGCCCACATGCGGGCGGCGCCATTGGGGCTTTCGGTGGAGCTCCCTATGGGGCCACGTGTGTTGCCCACATGTGGGCGGCGCGGGGCCTTCGGTGGAGCTCCCTATGGGATCACGAAACGTGTAAGGGGCATGCCGCAGCTGATGGCGATGATGGTGATGATAACGGCGATGATGATGACGATGATGGTGATGATGACGGCCATGGTGTTGACTATGATGATGCTGCTGATGATGATGATGATGATGCTGGTTATGATGATGATGACGATGATGATGATGATGATGATGATGATGATGATGATGATGATGATGATGATGATGATGCTGATGCTGCTGCTGCTGATGATGATGATGATGATGATGGTGATGATGATGATGATGATGATGATAGCGATGACTCTGACGAAGATGACGATGATGATGCTGCTGCTGATGATGATGATGATGATGATGATGATGATGATGATGACGATGCTATTGTTGTTGACGGTGAAGATGCTGGTGATGAGTGGAGGAGGGAAGAGGAGGCGCAGGAGGAGGAATAGGGCGGAAGGAGGTGACGCGGGACGCTGTCTCTTCAAAACGAGGACCCAACACCACAGGATGGTTGGGGAAAAACCTCAGGGAGGAGAGGGGCAGGGTACCCCTCCCCAAACGGAAGAGGGTTTTCGGAAGAGGAGAGAATGAACTCGTTAGATCAACTTAGCCCAACTCGTTCGCGCTCTTCGTGGCCCCATACGCATTCCCTTCGTGTCCTCGCTGTCGCCCTTCGTGGCCTACTTCGTGCCCTTCGTGGCCCTGCTGTCGTTCTCTCTCGCTCTCGCTTTCGCACGTCGTCGCCGTCGTCGTCGTCGCCGTCGTCTTCGACGTCGTCGTCGTCGTCGTCGTCGTCGTCGTCGTCGTGGTCGGTCCCCTGTCCGTCCCTCTTGGGGTCGGGTCGACGGTCCGCGGCCGCCCCGCCGACACTATAGAACGATTCTCCCCCCCCGGCACCGGCACCGGCACCGGCACCGGCACCGGCACCGGCACCGGCACCGGCACCGGCACCGGCATCGGCACCGGCACCGGCACCGGCACCGGCACCGGCACCGGCACCGGCACCGGCACCGGCACCGGCACCGGCACCGGCACCGGCACCGGCACCGGCAGCACCGGCACCGGCACCGGCACCGGCACCGGCACCGGCACCGGCACCGGCACCGGCACCAGCACCGGCACCGGCACCGGCACCGGCACCGGCACGGGCACCAGCGCCGTCGCCGGCGCCAGCACCGGCACTGGCACCCGCACCCGCAACCGCACCGGCACCAGCCCTGGCACCGGCACCGGCACCGGCACCGGCGCCGGCGCCAGCACTGGCACCGGATGAAAAACATCATTGACATTGAACATCATGACATTTCCCAAACAGTGCTTGCACTTAGGGGGCCTTCTCTCTTCTTTCCTAGTATTAGCTGGGTCGTCTGAGGGGCGGTCTGGCGGCTCTCTCCTCCTCGCCGTTGCCGCCCTGTCGCCGCCCGTCGTCGTCTGGGCTTGAGGGGCGGTCTGGTTTTTCCGTCCTTGCCGTCGCCCCCCCTTGCTGCGTCGTCGCCGCCCGTCGTCTTGGCCTGAGGGTCGGTCTGGCGGTTCCTTGCTCGTTGCCGTCACCGTCCCGTCGCCGCCTCCTCGTCGCTGCCCTGTGCGCCCCCCCAGCGGTTGCAATCCAATCGGTTGCAAGCCAATCAAGTGCAGACCCAGCGGAATCGATTGCAGTCCAATCAATGGTAAAATTATGCAAACGCAGTTCCCCACATAAAAAATATTAACAGTTTCGTGGGACCCATGGGGTACGACAACATCAACACGAAGGAGAAGCTCATCGAACGAGTAAGTACGCACGAAAGGGCAGACGAAAGAAAGGAGGAGGGAGGACAGGTGCTCAGGAAACGAAGCCTTGTAAATAGTACGGGTTGTTGATACCCTCTTCGCTCTGGCGGGGCCCCGCTGGAAGGGGGGAGGCCTACGAAACCTGGTAAAGAGTAATGCTGTCCGCGACCCTCCTCGCTCAAACGAGTCCTCCTCCTCCTCCTCCTCCTCCTCCTCGTCGTCCTGCTCCTCCTCGTCCTCCTCATCCTCGGCATCATCATCATCACCATCATCATCATCATCATCATCATCATCATCATCACCAGCATCATCGTCGTCATCATCAGCATCATCAGCAGCATCGTCGTCACCCCGTCGTCGTCGTCATCATCAGCATCATCGTCATCATCATCAGTATCAACATCATCAACATCATCATCCTCATCGTCAGCATCATCGGCATCATCAAAACCATCATCATCATCATCATCATCATCGGCATCATCATCATCGCCAGCCTCATCGTCATCATCATCGTCGTCGTCGCCACCATCGTCATCAGCATCTTCATCATCATCAGCATCGTCGTCATCATCATCACCATTACCGTCCTTGGCATCATCATCGTCCGCATTATCGTGGACGTCATGATCATCATCATCGTCGTCATCATCATCAACAGCACCAGCAACGTCAGCATCAGCAGCAGCATCGTCATCATCACCAGCATCTGCATCTTCATCCTCGTCGTCGTCGTCGCCATCGTTGTCATCATCGTCATCGTCATCATCAGCATCGTCATCATCATCATCAGCATCATCATCATAATCACCGTTATCGCCATCGTCATCGTCCATCACCATTATCGCCATCGTCATCGTCATCGTGAACAACAGTATAACCATCGTCATCACCATCATCATGATGAAGCCTTCCTCATCGCAGAACTCCCCTTCCTCCTCACCCTCCTCAGTGGGAGGAGTAGGACGTGAGATGGATAGGTAATGTTCTCCCCTCCTCCTCACCCATGTCAATGGGAGGGGCACGAAACCATTTAAATAGTATGGGTTTCCGATACCCTCCTCGCTCAGACGGGGCCTCCCTGGAGAGGTGGTAGGGGCACGAAACCATGTAAATAGCATGGGTTTCCGATACCCTCCTCGCTCAGGCGGGGCCTCCCTGGAGGGGTGGGAGGGGCACCGATACCCTCCTCGCTCAGGCGGGGTCTCCCTGGAGGGGAGGGAGGGGCACGAATCCATGTAAATAGTATGGGTTTCCGAAACCCTCCTCGCTCAGGCGGATGGAAAGGGCACGAAACCATCTAAATAGTATGGGTTTCCGATACCCTCCTCGCTCAGGCGGGGCCTGCCTGGAGGGGTGGGAGGAGCACGAAACCATGTAATCTGTATTAATTTCCGATACCCTCCTCGCTCAGGCAGGGCCTCCATGTAACTAGTACGGGTTCCCGATTCCCTCCTCGCTCAGGCGGGGCCTCCCTGGAGGGGAGGGAGGGGCACGAAACCATGAAAATAGTATGGGTTTCCGATACTGTCCTCGCTCAGTCAGGCGGGGCCTCCCTGCTGGAGGGGTGGGATACCCTCCTCGCTCAGGCGGGGCCTCCCTGGAGAGGTGGGAAGGGCACGAAACCATGCAAGTGGTCTAAATAGTATGGGTTTCCGTTACCCTCCTCGCTCAGGCGGGGCTTCCCTGGAGGGGCGGGAGTGGCAATGCTGGGAGGCGGGAGGCGGGAGGGAGAAGGAGAGGATGTTCTGGGAAAACAAGAACCCGCACCAGCACCGGCCACCGGCACAGCAGCACCGGCACCGGCACCGGCACCGGCACTGGCACCAGCACCGGCTACGGGCCACCGGCACCGGCACCGGCCACCCACCGGCACCGGCACCGGCACCGGCACCGGCACCGGCACCGGCACCGGCACCGGCACCTGGCACCGGCACCGGCACCGGCACCGGCACCGGCACCGGCACAGGCACCGGCACCGGCACGGGCACCGGCACCGGCACCGGCCGGCACCGGCACCAGCACCGCACCGGCACTGCACCACCGGCACCGGCACCGGCACGGCGGCACCGGCACGGCACCGGCACCGGCACCGGCGGACCCGCACCGGCACCGGCACCGGCACCGGCACCGGCACCGGCATTGGCACCGGCACCGGCACCGGCACCGGCACCGGCACCGGCACCGGCACCGGCACCGGCACCGGGGCAAGAATCGTTCATGCCTTCCCGCCGATCAGCGCTGCCGCTGGCCAGGCCGACGGTCCGCGGCCGCGCGGCCGCCCCGCCGCTTGCCGGGGCCCGGCCTGCAGGGAAGAAAGGTATACCCCCCAAAAGGGGTTCGATCGAAGACGAAGAGGGCGAGTATGGAGGGTTTGGGAAATGCGCGTTATTGGACACTCGAGCATATAAGGGCGAACAGTCTTAGAATTATTGTTCTTGAATTTTCATTTCTGAAGAATAATCATTGTTGATCCCCCCCCACCGCTGCACACTGTTTTTTCTCAATCAAAGTGTGCCCCTCGACGCTCGCACCCTTTTTTTTTGACAGGGAAAGTCTTCCTGCTCAAACTGGGCCCCTGGCCCCCGGGTTACAACAACAACGGCTCCCGCTTGAGACTTCCTTACAATTTAGCCAGGGCCCCCGCTCCCGCCCGAGACTTCTCGCATTTTATTCAGGAATCGCGCTCTCGCTTGGGACTTCCTTACAATTTATTCAAGAATCGCTCTCCCGGCGCTCTGGAGTCGCGCTCTCGCTGGAGACTTGCTTGCAACTTACTGAAGAATGGCCTTGCGTTGGAATTTCCTGCCATTTGCCCAAGCACCGCGCTCCCGACACCCAGGCACCCAGGAGTTTCGCCCGTTGTGGCCCCATGTGCATGCCCTTCGTGGCCCCGCTGTCGCCATTTGTGTCCCCCTCACTGTCCTACGTGGCCCAGTTGCTACCCTCAGTGGCCCCATAGTTGCCTTCTGTGGCCCCGCATTATCTGCAGTTCGTGGCCCCCGCTCGTTCGCGCTCTTCGTGGCCCCATACGCATTCCCTTCGTGTCCCCGCTGTCGCCCTTCGTGGCCTACTTCGTGCCCTTCGTGGCCCTGCTGTCGTTCTCTCTCGCTCTCGCTTTCGCTCGTCGTCGCCGTCGTGTCGTTCGCGTCGTCGTCGTCGTCGTGGTCGGTCCCTGTCCGTCCCTCTTGGGGTCGGGTCGACGGTCCGCGGCCGCCCCGCCGATCAGCGCTGCCGCTGGCCAGGCCGACGGTCCGCGGCCGCCCAGCCGCTTGCCGGGGCCCGGCCTTCAGGGAAGAAAGGTATACCCCCCAAAAGGGGTTCGATCGAAAACGAAGAGGGCGGGTATCGAGGGTTTGGGAAATACGCGTTATTGGACACTCGAGCAAATAAGGGCGAACGGTCTTAAAATTATTGTTGTTGTCGTCGTCGTCGTCGTCGTTGTTGTTGTTGTTGTTGTTGCTGTTGTTGTTGTTGTTGTTGCTGTTGTTGTTGTTGTTGTTGTTGCTGTTGTTGTTGTCGTTGTTGCTGTTGCTGTTGCTGCTGCTGCTGTTGGTCTTGTTGAGTGTTCAGATATAAAGAATTATTATTGTTGATCCCCCCTCCGGCAACCATGGGCAACCATGGTATTTTCTCAATTCAAGTAGGTCTTCTGGGGCTCGCGCCCTGTTGTTTCCAAGGGGAAGTACGGTGTCACCAAACTGTGCCCTTGGCCCCCGGTTTACAACAGCAGTGGCTCCCGCCTGATACTCCCTCACAAGTCTCGTGCGGGACTTTCTCACAAGTTGTGCAGGAATCGCTCTCTCGCGTGGGACGTTCTCGCAATTTACTCAGACGCCGCGCCCTCGACACTCAGAAAACCACGCTGTCGCTTTGGAGTTCCCCCAGTTTTTTTTTTTTTTTTTTTTTTTTTTTTTTTTTTTTTTTTTTTTTTTTTTTTTTTTTTTTTTTTTTTTTTTTTTTTTTTTTTTTTTTTTTTTTTTATATTAGTTGGAAGTAAAAACAAATCGCGCTATCGCTCGAGCTCTCCTCGCGATTCATGCAGGACGCACGCTTCAGCAACCCGCCTGCCCCTTGTCCCTTCCTTCATCCGTCCTCTCTTCCCCTGCCTTAGGGACTGCACGAAATACACGTTGCAGGTAAGAAAAATATACCTTGAGGGGGAGCGGTCGAAGACGAAGAGGGCGGGTATCGAAGGTTCGGGATATACGTGTTGAATGGCACGCGTGCAGATAGGAGTGACAACTATTAGAATTCTGTTTGTTATTGTTGCTGTTGTTTTTGTCAATGTTGCTGTTGTTGTTGCTGTTGTTGTTGTTGCTGTTGTTGTCGTTGCTGTTGTTGTTGCTGTTGCTGTTGCCGTCGTCGTCGTCGTCGTCGTCGTTGTTGTTGCTGCTGCTATTGTTGTCGTTGTTGCTGTTGCCGTTGCTGTTGTCGTCGTTGTTGTTGTTGCTGCTGCTGCTGCTCGCACCCGGAAAGTCTTCCTGCTCAAACTGGCTTGTAAGGCCCCGAACTACAACAACAATGGTTCCCTTTCACAATTTATTCCATAATCGCGCTCTCGGGCAGAATTTCCTCACAAGTTTTGCAGGGATCGCGCTCTCGCGCGGGAGTTCCTCGCAATTTATTCAGACGTCGCGCCCTCGACACTCAGGAATGGTGCTCTCGCTGTGGCTTTTCTCACGATTTACTTGGGAATCGCGCTATTGCTCGAGACATCCTCGCGATTCATGCAGGACTCACGCTTCAGCAACCCGCCCTCTCGACCTGGCCGCCTGTGCCCGCCTTCCCGACCCGCCCAGTAGGGTCTGCCCGCCCGGCCTGCCCGTCGGTTTTCTGCTTCCAGCCCCCCTCCTGCTGATTTCTCTCGTGCTCAATCCTTCTCCCTCCCACTTCCATCAGTTATCTTTTTTCTGTTTTAAGGGCTGCGCCAAATGCACGTGGCAGGTAAGGAAGATGTATCCCTAAGGGGGTACGATCGAAGACGAAGACGGCGGCCATCGAGGGTTTGGGATATACGTGTTGAGTAGGACGCGAGCAGACAAGAGCGAACAATAGTATAATTGTTGTTGTTGTTGTTGTTGTTGTTGTTGTTGTTGTTGTTGCTGACGTTGTTGTCGTTGTTGTTTTCGTCGTCGTCGTCGTCGTTGTTGTTGCTGTTGCTGTTGTTGTTGTCGTCGTTGTCGTCGTCGTCGTCGTCGTCGTCGTCGTTGTTGTTGTTGTTGTTGTTGTTGTTGTTGTTGTTGTTGTTGTGGTTGTTGATGTTGTTGTTGTTGTTGTTGTTGTTGTTGTTGTTGTTTGTGACTTCTCATTTCTGAAGAATGATTACTGTTGATCCCCCCACCGGTGCATATTGTTTTTCTCAATCAAAGTGTGCCCTTCGACGCTCGCACCCTGTTTCTTTGACAGGGAAAGTCTTGATGCTCAAACCGGGCCCCTGGCCCCCGGGTTACAGGGAGCCTCGAGACGGGGGTCAATGCAAACGGGGGTCAGCCAGGGCGCCGGATCCTGCAGGATCTTGCGAAGGCCCCCTCTGGCTGACCCGGGTTAGGGAGCCGCTCGTGGCCGCGAGGCGGCCGCGCGTATTGGCTGACCCGGGTTTGCGAGGACCTGCGTTGCAGTTTTTTTTTCCTGCATTGCAGTTTTTGGTTTCCTGCTGACCCGGGTCTGGATTGACCCGGGTCAGAGGATCCCCGTTACAGCAACAACGGCTCCCGCTTGAGACTTCCTTGCGATTTAGCCAGGACCCCCGCTCCCGCCCGAGACTTCCTTGCATTTTATTCAGGAATCGCGCTCTCGCTTGGGACTTCCTTACAATTTATTCAAGAATCGCTCTCCCGGCGCTCTGGAGTCGCGCTCTCGCTGGAGACTTGCAATTTGCCCAAGCGCCGCGCTCCCGACACCCAGGCACCCAGGAGTCGCGCCCGTTGTGGCCCCATGTGCATGCCCTTCGTGGCCCCGCTGTCGCCATTTGTGTCCCCCTCACTGTCCTACGTGGCCCAGTTGCTACCCTCAGTGGCCCCATAGTTGCCTTCTGTGGCCCCGCATTATCTGCACTTCGTGGCCCCCGCTCGTTCGCGCTCTTCGTGGCCCCATACGCATTCCCTTCGTGTCCCCGCTGTCGCCCTTCGTGGCCTACTTCGTGCCCTTCGTGGCCCTGCTGTCGTTCTCTCTCGCTCTCGCTTTCGCTCGTCGTCGCCGTCGTCTCGTCGTCGCCGTCGTGTCGCGACGTCGTCGTCGTCGTCGTCGTCGTCGTCGGTCGGTCCCCTGTCCGTCCCTCTTGGGGTCGGGTCGACGGTCCGCGGGCCGCCCCGCCGATCAGCGCTGCCGCTGGCAGGCCGACGGTCCGCGGCCGCCCCGCCGCTTGCCGGGGCCCGGCCTGCAGGGAAGAAAGGTATACCCCCCAAAAGGGGTTCGATCGAAGACGAAGAGGGCGGGTATCGAGGTTTGGAAAATACGCGTTATTGGACACTCGAGCAGATAAGGGCGAACAGTCTTGGAAATTGTTGTTGTGGTGTGTTGTTGTTTTGTTTGATGTTGGTTGTTGAACATTATATATTCTAAAGAATAATTATTGTTGGGCCCCCTGGTGCGCGCCCCCCCTGCGCCGCCTAGGCCGCAGCTACATTTTCATCATTTTCGTGAGGAAACCTCAGGTAAAACGATGTGATCCAGATCCGGTTGTTTTGTTGTAATCCGTTTTCCCTTGCAAAAAAAACACTATAAAATGACATTTCTTGTTCTAATATAATCAAATTTCAAGAATCCCTTGCACAAAAATAAGGTAAAGTGGACATTCGCGCGCGCAAGACGAAATCCTTCCAAAAGCTTAGTGTTCGGAGCGATTTTAACATAAAAACATCAAAAAACCAATGGTTTTTCAACAAAAAATGTCAAAATCTCATCCCGCGCGCACTTGCGGATTCGTAGGAAAACCAACACTTTTTAAACATTTCTGTCAAACGGGCTTTTGCGAGCAACTTTTTCGAACTTCTGCGACAACGGTTGCGCACCTGCCAGGGCCATCATCCCTGTCAAATAATACCATGCGGGGACACACCGTTTTTTTCTTCGCGCGCGCACGCCGAAATCCCAAAAACCATTTGGGTTTCTTAAGAATTAGCACGCGCCCGCGCATCAAAAATCACACGAATCGCACCGAGGTCCCCCCCCCCCCCCCTGAAAAAAACACTGCACGAACTTTTCAAAATTTCCACCGCGCGCTGCTGTCCGAACTCTTAAAACGCACATCCTCAGGAATGCCATTTCCCATGTGATCAACTAATTCTTGTGAGTAGTATCATGGGTATCAGTGTATCATGTACCATATGCATCATATGCAACAGATGTTCTGTGGAAGGCTTAACAACTTCTGTGGGTTAACAAGGCTTAACAACTTCTGTGGTGTACGAACGTAGGCTTAACAACTTCTGTGGGTGTGTACTCCACGCCAGTGTAGTAGCCACGGTCGTCCGCAGGCCACGAAGTGAAGTGTCCGAACGTCATAGGGCGGGAAGCTGGGTGTGGGTGGTGGCGAAGAGTCGTGTGGATATTTGGTAGAGCTTGCACTGCCCCCCCACAAAGTGGGGGTATTGGCTGGAGTCGCATGAAAACCCTGGCACTGGTGAGAACACTGAGCGTTCGGGTAAAGTGATTGTTGTTGTTGTTGTTGTTGTTGTTGTTGTCTGTTGTGTGTTGTTGACTGCGGCTGCGGCTGCTGCTGCTGCTGCGCTGCTGCGCGCTTATTTGCTGCTGCTGCTGCTGCTGGAACAATTATTTCTAAAGAATAATTATTGTTGGGACCCCTGGTGCATGGCCCCCCCGCCGCGCCTAGGCCGCAGCCACATTTTCATCATTTTCGTGAGGAAGTCTCAGGCAAAACGGGTTGGTCCGGATCCGGTTGTGTTGTTACGATCGGTTTTCCCTTGAAAAAAATAAGCTAAAGTGGACATTTCTTGTTCTAACATAACCAAACTTCAAGAATCCCTTGCAAAAAATAAGGTAAAGTGGACATTCGCGCGCGCAAGACGAAATCCTTCCAAAACCTTAGTTTTCGTAGCGATTTTAACATAAAAACATCAAAAAACCAATGGTTTTTTTTCAAAAACAAAAATGTCAAAATTTCATCCCGCGCGCTCTTGCGGATTTGTAGGAAACCCAACACTTTTAAATCATTTCTGTCAAACGGGCTTTTGCGAGCAACTTTTTCGAACTTCTGCAACAACGGTTGCGCACCTGCCAGGGCCATCATCCCTGTCAAATAATACCATGCGGGACACATTCGTTTTTCTTCGCGCGCGCACGCCGTCGACGTCGGCCGCGGGGCCCTGAATAGTAGCCACGGTCGTCCGCATGCCACGAAGTGAAGTGTCCGAACGTCAAGGGCGGGAAGCTGGGTGTGGGTGGTGGCGAAGAGTCGTTTGGAAATTTGGTAGAGCTTGAACCGGCCCCCCCACAAAGTGGGGGTATTGCCCGCCTCCTATTTTTGGGGGAAAAACCCTGGCACTGGTTGCGAACGGTGTCCCACGGCTAGTAAGTGTGTTGCTGTGTTGTTGTTGTGTGTTGTTGTGTTGTTGTTGTGTGTGTTGTGTTGCGTTGTGTTGTGGTTGTTTTGTTGTTGTTGTTGTGGTGTGTGTGTTGTTGTCCAGGGAAACCTCACGAGGACACATGGGGGCGCCCGCTGCTCTACCCCCCCCTCCCCGGAGCAACGCGCAACGCCACGGGGGCCCGAGGGGCCCCTCTAACTTCGGCGCACCCCTCTCGAGGATCGTGGCCCTGGCCTCACAGAGGGCTCCTCCGAAGTTTCATTTCGGCACACCTCTCTCGAGGATCGTGGCCCTGGCCCCACGGGGAGCTCCTCCGAAGTTTCATTTCGGCACACCCCGCTCGAGGATCGTGCCCCTGACCCCGCAGGGAACTCCACCGAAGTGTCACTTCGGCACACCAGCTTCATTTCGGCAGACCCCTCTCCAGGATCTTGGCCCTGGCCCCACAGGGAGCCCCACCGAAACTTCATTTCTGCATACCCCTGTCGAGGATCGTGGCCCTGGCCTCACAGAGGGCTCCTCCAAAATTTCATTTCGGCACACCCCTCTCGAGGATCGCGGCCCTGGCCTCACAGGGAACTCCACCGAAGCTTCATTTCGGCACACCGCTCTCGAGGATCGTAGCGTCACAGAAGGCTCCACCGAAACTCCCTTTCGGCACACCCCTCTCGAGGGTCCTGGCCCTGGCCTCACAGGGAGCTCCACCGAAGTTTCATTTCGGCACACCCCTCAAAGAGGATCGAGGGTTCCTATAGGATCCGTAGAGGCCCTATAGGATTCCTATAGGATTCCCATCGGATTCTTAGGGGCCCTATAGGTT
The DNA here is from genome assembly GCA_963575745.1 of Prorocentrum cordatum. NCBI lineage: Eukaryota > Dinophyceae > Prorocentrales > Prorocentraceae > Prorocentrum > Prorocentrum cordatum. Next base: position 34,188 of record CAUYUJ010005726.1, on the reverse strand, counting down.
TCGCATGAGATCCCCATCGGACTCCTAGAGGCCCGATAGGATTCGTATTGGATTCCTATGGGATTCGTAGAGGACCTATATGATTCATATCGGATTCCTATAGGATCCGTAGAGGCTTATAGGATTCCCATAGGATTCTTATAGGATTTGTAGGGGCCCTTCAGGATCCCCCAAGGATTCCGACAGGATTCATAGAAGCCACATCGGATTCGTATCGGATTCCTGTTATACGATTCGTAGAGGCCCTATAGGATTCCTATCGGATTCCCATCGGATCCCCATCGGTTTCTTTCAGGCCCTACAGGATTCGCATACAATTCCTATAGGATTCGTAGAAACCCTATAGGATTCGTATGGGATTCCTACAGGATTCGTAGAGACTCTGTAGGATCCTACAGGATTCGTATAGGATTCTAGAGGCCTGTAGGATGCCCATAGGGTTCTTATAGGATTCGTAGAGGCCCTATAGGATTCCCATAGTATTCCGAAAAGACTCGTAGAAACCCTATAGGATTCGTTTAGGATTCCCATAGGACTCGTAGACGTCCCATCGGATTCTTACAGGCGCTATAGGATTCGTCTAGGATTCCCATAGGATTCGTAAGAGGCTCTACAGGATTCGTATAGGATTCCCATAGGATTCGTAGAGGCCCTGTCGGATTCCTAATCAGGATTCTCATAGGCTTCTTAGAGGCCCTATAGGATTCGTATAGGCCCTATAGGATTCGTATCGCATTCCAATAGGATTCGTAGAGGCCCTATAGGATTCCCATAGGATTCTTTAAAAAAGGTTTCGTAAAAACCCCAAATGATGCTTATACGATCCCCATAGGTTTCGCAGAGGCCCTATTAGGAGTCCCGTGCTGATCATGTCATCCCGAGAAGCTCGCTGCGCCGGCGGCCACACAGGATCCGCTGGCAGGAATACGTTGGCGTACGTAAGGGCGTCCTCGCAGATTCTGTGGTCCTCGCAGGGCGTACGTAAGGGCGTCCTCGCAGGTTCGTAAGGGCGTCCTCGCAGACTCGCGTCCGCAGGCAGGAATACGTTGGCGTACGGAAGGTCTATACCAATTGTAAGAGAATGCCACAGAGGTGTTGCGCGTTGCTCTCCCGCCCCCCCCCCGGGGCAGCAAGCGCAACGCGGGCGTAGGCGTGTGCGCTTGCCCCGGGGGCGACCGCACATCCCCCGGTCCGGCCGGCCGGCCGCGGGAGAGTGTCCTTGCGTTATTATTATTATTGTTGTTGTTGTTGCTGTTGTTGTTGTTGTTGCTGTTGTTGTTGTTGATGTTGTTGTTGTTGTTATTGTTGAACATTATTACTTCTAAAGAATAATTATTGTTGGGACCCGTGGTGCACGGCCCCCTCGCCGCGCCTAGGCCGCAGCCACATTTTCATCATTTTCGTGAGGAAGTCTCAGGCAAAACGATGTGATCCAGATCCGGTTGTTTTGTTACGGGCGGTTTTCCCTTGCAAAAAATAAGGCAAAGTGGACATGTCTTGTTCTAACATAACCAAACTTCAAGAATCCCTTGTAAAAAATAAGGTAAAGTGGACACTCGCGCGCGCAAGACGAAATCCTTCCAAAACCTTAGTTTCGTAGCGATTTAACAAAAAAACAAAAAAAAACCAAGGTTTCAAAAAAAACGTTGAACATCTACCCGCGCGCTCTTGCGGATCGTAGAAAAACCCAACACTTTAACATTCTGTCAAAAGGATTTGCGAGCAACTTTTTCGAACTTCTGCAAAAACGGTTGCGCACCTGCCAGGGCCATCATCCCTGTCAAATACTACCATGCGGGACACATTCGTTTTTTCTTCGCGCGCGCACGCCGTCGTCGTCGGCCGCGGGGCCCTGAATAGTAGCAACGGTCGTCCGCATGCCACGAAGTGAAGTGTCCGAACGTCATAGGGCGGGAAGCTGGGTGTGGGTGGTGGCGAAGAGTCGTTTGGAAATTTGGTAGAGCTTGAACCGGCCCCCCACAAAGTGGGGGTATTGCCCGCCTCCTATGAAAACCCTGGCACTGGTGAGAACGGAGTGTCCCACGTGCTAGTAATTGTGTTGTGTTGTTTTTGTTGTTGTTGATATTGTTGATATTGTTGTTGTTATTGTTGTTGTTGTGCTTGTTGTTGTTGTTGCTGTGATTGTTGTCGTTGTTGCTGCAGCTGCTGTTGTTGTTGTTGTTGTTGTTGTTGTTGTTGTTGATGTTGAGGCCTCACCCCTGAAGAATAATGATTGTTGATCCTTTTCACCGGTACATATTGTTTTTCCAAGTCAAAGTGTGCCTCTCGACGCTCGCACTTAGTTTTTTTGACAGGGAAAGTCTTCTTGGTCAAACTGTGCCCCTGGCCCCTCAGACTACAATAACAACGGCTCCCGCCTGAGACTTCTTCTAAATTTACTCAGGCCCCCCCCTCCCGTCTGAGACTTCCTCCCAATTTACTCAGGAACGGCGCTCCTGCTTGAAACTTCCTAACAATTTAGTCCGGGTCAAACTGCGTTGCTGCTCCCCTGGACTATAACAACAACGGTTCCCGCCTGAGATTTCCTCCAACTTTACACAGGACCCCCGCTCCCGCCTTAGACCTCCTTCCAATTTACTCAGGATCGGCGCTCCCGCTTGTGATTTCGTCGCAATGTAGTCAGGACCCCCCCTCCCGTCCGAGGCTTCCTCACAATTTACTCAAGAACGGCGCTCCCGCTTAAGATTTCCTTGCGCTTTAGTCTAGACCCCCGCTCCCGCCAGACATCCCCTTTTCAGGAATTGCGCTCTCGCCTGTGACTTTTTCGCAGTTTATTCAGAAATCGTTTCCCTGTTTAGGGGCTTCTCCAATTACACGCGGCCAGGGAGAAATATACCCCCCAAAAGGGGGTACGATCGAAGGGGAAGAGGGCGGGTATCCAGGGTTTGGGATATGCATAGTGAATGACACGCGGGCCGGTAGAAGCGAACAGTCTTGGAATGATTTTTGTTGTTGTTTTTGTTGTTGTTGTCGTCGTCGTCGTCGTCGTCGTCGTCGTCGTCGAGCAGGAAGACCAGGTGGAACGAGGAGAAGTATAATGGGAAGGAACGGGAGCAGGGGGAGGATGAGCAGGAGGCGGCCCAAGGCTTCATGTTGCCTGCAGAGACGGCGATGGCGAGGAAGCAAAGGAGTGAAGTCCTATGATGTGCCACCCAAGGATTAAGTCGGGCCTTTGCGCGGCCGCCGCGCGTCCAAAGACGCGCGCCGAGTCTTGGCTGCATACGTACTCGCCTCCTTCGCCCTCCTTCTTCTCCTTCTCCTCGCGAGCGCCCGGCGCCTTTCTAGGCACGGGCGCGGGACACCCCCCGCAGCACTTCTTGCTCCTGTTCCTCCTCTTTCTCCTCGCACCACCCCGATCTCCGAATGTCGCCCGTATCCGATTTTGGGCTTTCAGTGAGCCGAAGTGGCGGCGCCGCCCCTGGCCATGAGGCGCCTGCGAGAGCTCGGCTCAGCCGCCATCGGCGGCCCTGGCTCGGGCGAGCCCTCGCTGGACGTGCCGCCGGCAGCAGATGCCGCGGTCGTGCTCAGCGAGACGGTGCGCGGGTTGTCCATCACCCAGAGCAAGCTGTACATGGCGCTGAAGCGGCTGCTGGTCGTGGTGGGGCTTTGCTCTACGTTCTACATCCTGTGGTTTGTGTTCGAGCTGACGACCGGCTCCTACAAGCCCGACGGCAGCGACCTGTGGAACGGACAGGCGGTGAGCGACGACAGCGACGGCGCCGGCACCAGCGAGGACGGCGAGAGAGGCACGACGGGAATTCTCGGCCTGCTCATCCAGCTGGCGGTGCCTCTCTGCGGCTACATGGGGGTGACGCACGGCAGCAGGCAGCTCACGTGCTGCTTCTGCGGCTGCAACCTCTTCAGGTCCCTCTGGGCGCTGACGGCCCTGCTTAGACTGACGATGGATGGGCAGCTCGAGGCCAGCGTCAGCAGTCTGAGGTACGTGCTGTTGGTGCATAGCCTGAGGTGCGTCTTGTGTGCCATCGCATTCTGTCTTGGCAATCACGCCTACATGCTGATGTCTGGGGACCGGGGGGCACCAACTGTGCACCTACGCCGAGCCTGGCCAGGCCCAGCCTCGACCGAGGACCAGCGTGCATCTGCCCCCCCAAGGGCGGCGATGATGCAGGCCCGAACGTCGTCCTGGGCCCGGGAGGGGCCCAGCCAGCCTCGGTGCCGGCGCACAGCTGCGGTTCTCTTCAGGGCCCTCGCCCGTCCCAGCAGTTCCTCTTCCCGCTGGTCGGCGAGATCGTCACGATGCCGCCTCCCAGGGCGACGGCGGGCGTGGGCGTCCCCACCGCCGAGGGTGTCCAGGCGTAGCCACAGAGCGTGGCACGGAGCGGCTCGTGGCGCTGGGCGCGGCACTGCGCTGGGCGCCGCTGCACCTCCGCTGGTCGTTCGAGCGAGCCCTTGTTCCGGCGGGGCTGGAGCAGATGAGGTTGGAGGATCGCGCTGCATCGGCGATGCATCGGCGCCGCAGCACCACTAGAGTCAACGCGCCCAGTAAGGACGCGCGCCTTCATCTAGGGTGCTCTTGTGTCCTTGCCTCTGCGGCCCGTCCTCTGCCCCCCACGAGACGACGCAGACTGGTGTGGAACTCGCCGGAAGCACGATTCGCACGACGTGAGCTCCAGTTTTTGCTCGTCCCGACCTGATCTGAGCTGTGGTTTCTTCCCAGTTTTTTTCTCCCAAGCGAGGTGGGCCAGCCTGGGATGGAACCAAGCCCGATCACAACAGCCTGGTCCAGCACCCCGCCGGATGATACGGCGCCAAGTCTCCGATTCCGAGTGTTCGTCACGGGCCTTTCAAAAATGCCATTTCGTTGATCGATGGCGGAGCCCATCGTGTGTGGGTCGAGGGATTCGGGGGAACCTCTTGATTCAGAGTGGCTACGGAGTGCGCTCCTAGATTGGGCAGCGGCCTGGGCACCACTTCAGGTATATCCACGCAGTCGACGACGTCCTCGGGCGGGTCGGGCGGGCGGGTCGGGCGGGACATGAAAGCGAGCGGGCGGGCTCGCCAGCACGCGAACGGGCGGTACCCCAACGGGCGGGTCGGGCGGGCAGGACCTTCACGGGCGGGCTGGGCGGGCGGGGCCCTGGCGGGTGGGCCGGGCGGGCGGGCGGGACCCTGACGGGCGGGTCGGGCGGGCGGGACCCTGACGGGCGGGCCGGGCGGGTGGGACGTTCAAGCGGGCGGTGTCGCTGGCACGCGAGCGGGCGGAACCCCAGCGGGCGGGCGGGCTTGCCGGCACGCGGGACCACCACGGGCGAGTCGGGCGGGCGGGACCCTAACGGGACCGTGGGGCGGGGATGCACCCGAACGGGCGGGTGGGGCGGGCAGGGCCCTCACGGGCGGGCCGCGCGGGCGGGGCCTCGGACGGACGGGTCGGGCCAGCGCGGCCCTGAGGGGCGGGCCGGGCGGGCGGGGCACTTCGGCGGGCGCGGGGCCTGGCGAGCACGCGAGGGTACTGGGCCCGAGCTGCGACGACGGCGACGGCGACGGCGACGGCGACGGCGACGGCGGCGGCGGCGACGACGACGACGACGACGGCGACGATGCCGGCGAAGACGACGACGACGGCGAGCGACAACAGCGACGACGACGATTGACGACAGATGCGACACGCGGGTCGGCGAAACCAATCGTCGGCGAAACCAACAGGCGGGTCGGCGAAACCAGCCGGGCCAAACCAGCGTCGGCGAAACCAGCCGTTGGCGAAACCAGTCGGGCGAAATCAGCAGGCGAAGCCAGCGGGCGGGTCGGCGAAACCATCAGTCGGCGAAACCAGGCGGGCAATGACCAGCTGGGCGAAACCAGCCGTCGGTGAAACCAGACGTCGCCGGGAGCTTGTAGGAGGATCCTTGAGCCGCCTTAGGGTCCTCTTGGGCCCCCCTTGGGGGCTCTTGGACCGTTTTGGTGCGATCTTGGGCGCCTCTTGGGCCGTCTTCGGCGCTCTGAAGACCGAGAAGGTGGTCACGCGAAAACCGTACCGAAATCAAGAAGATCTGGGGCCATGTGTCGCCCTCCGGGGCCTCCAAGACGGCCCAAGAGGCGCCCAAGAGGGCTCCAGGACGGTCCCCGCGGCGACCTGAGAGCCATGGTGGACATGCGTGTCTCCAGGCAAGTCACGCGGGGACCTCCCAGTAGCGCGCAGAATGGCGCGAGAGCGCCCGGGAGCGCCCTGGAGTGCCTGGAACTGCGGGCCCTGAGCCCTTTTGGAAAGAGTTGCAGATCTCAGCTCAGAGAACTCGAAGGGACCTGTGGACGCTCCATCTCGTGCCTCAGGGCACGGTGGCGGAGATATACACACGTTCTCATCTAGTTGTATGTTACCACTATGATCATGCATGTCTGTCTGTCTGTCTGTCTGTCCGTCTGTCTGTATGTATGTATGTATATATGTCTGTATGTCTGTATGTCTGTATGTCTGTATGTCTGTATGTCTGCATGTCTGCATGTCTGTATGTCTGTATGTCTGTAGGTCTGTATGTCTGTATGTCTGTATGCCTGTATGCCTGTATGCCTGTATGCCTGTATGCCTGTATGCCTGTATGCCTGTATGTCTGTATGTCTGTCTGTCTGTCTGTCTGTCTGTCTGTCTGTCTGTCTGTCTGTCTGTCTGTCTGTCTGTCTGTCTGTCTGCATGCATGCATGCATGCATGCATGCATGTATGTATGTATGTATGTATGTATGTATGTATGTATATTTACACATACAGGTATACAGTGTGTATGTGTGTTTGTATGCAGGTATGCATGTATGAAACATGAAAGAATGAGTGAACGAATGTGTGTGTATATATATGCACCAGCGCACAAATGTTTGTGCCTATATGTCTACACAGTTTCTATAGGCTTACGCCACATCCGCCGACCCCTCTATAAACTACTGCGCGTCCAGGACTGCATTCCACGAGGCTTGTCCGATTCCTGGGAGGTTCTTGGGGGCGTTTGGGGGCTCTGTTCGGGCTCCCTGGGAACTTCTTGGGGCGTGTTGGGGGCTTCTTGAGGCATCCTGGGGGCGTCCTGGGGCCGAAGGCTGGAAATGTGGGTTCGGGTTCCTTCCGTGGGCCCCCTTTTGGCGCCGTCCAGGGGCCCTTTGGGGCCGTCATCAGGGCTTCTTTGGCGGTCTTGGGACCCTTGTGGGCCGTCTTGGAGCTGTCCTAGGGGTCTTTTGGGCCGTCTTGCACGGTATGACAGCGCAAGAGGCGAATATGTTTAAAACATACGTTTTCCTAAGGGAATGGGGCAATTTTCACTTCTTCGGTGCCTTTTGGGAGGCCTCTTAGAGTCCAGAGGCCTCTTGGGGCGTTTTGGAGGCATTTTGGGCCGTCTGGATGCCATCTTGGGCGTCTTGGAACGATCATTCGACGATTCGGGTCCTCTTGGATTGTCTTGGGGCCCACTGGGGGCCCTCTTGGCCCGTTTTGGAGCCCTCTATGCTCCCATGACGCGTTCGTCCGGGGCCGGGGAGGGGGTCAAATCTCCGCTTTGGGGTCCCTGGAGGGGGGGGTTGGGGGGGAACAATCTCACACGCCTAGAGACCCACAAAGGGTCGGCGGATTTGCACATGTGTGTATGTATGCGTGAGTGATTCCGCATGTCTTTACATGCATGTGGCCAGTTGGTGTCACCTGGACGCCTGTATCTTGGCCTGCCTGTCACACCCTTTCGCTGCGCAAGCGCGCAGCCAGCTCCGCTCAGCGACGATGTTTTGAAATGTGCGGGTGCTTAGTTTGTCTCTCCACCTGACTTCTTTCAATTCCCATCACTATCAGTCCCTCCCCTTTACTTCTCGTCTCCATGTCCCCCTCAATTTGCCTTCCCATCCTCCTCCATTCATTTTCTTTTCCTTATGGATAACTCCTCCCTGTCGCACCCCGAGGCCAGTTTTTAGGGCGAGCCGGGCGTTTCGCCTGAGATTTTCTCACCATCTATGATTCTGAAGCTTAAGAAGTGACAACAGTTTCACAGATGGAGGGCGGGTGGTTTTCAATATGTGGCTCTCGCCTTAGTGCCGCGCACATTCGTTTTCAAAATTTGCACAGGGTTTCACGGATTGAGGGCGGGTCGTTTTCAAAATGTGGCTCTCGGCTCAGCGGCGTGTGCATTTTGCACCAATTTGCGAGGGTTTCACGGATTGAGGGAGGTTCTTGTTCAAAATGCGGCTCTCGCGTTAGCGCCGCGCACATTCGTTTTCAAATTTTATAAGATTTTCACGAATTCCCATGATCAGCGTACCCAAAATGGTGTTTTGGAAGGATTCAGGATTTTGCGGGTGCAACAGTTATGTTGATTCGCTGTGTCGAAGCCCCCCAAAATTGCGTTATGGCACGATTCTGGATCGCCAAAACGCAGCAGTCAGGTTGATACGTGGCGTTGAAATCCCGAGAACAATGTTTTGGCATGCTTCAGGATCTTCAAACGGTTGTCTTCCAACGGGGCACTTCGCTCAATGGCAATGAACCGTTGTAGAGGCCTTTGAAGATGGAGCTTGGAGGGAGGGTGAATTCCAACATCGTTGATGACACTTGGGTTTACACTGGACCTCCTCCTCTTCCTCCTCCTCCACCTCCTTTCCCTCTTCCTGTCCCTCGTACTCTCCCTGCGCTGGAGACACCGGGAATCATATTTGGCAGTCTTGGGCGTTCCTTTTAGGCTGTCTTGCTCGTGTTGGGGCTCTCCGTGGTCCCGCTTGAGCAATCTTAGGGCCATCTCCAACCCTCTGGAGCGCATCCATCAACAGCCCTGAAAACATCTTGCGCTGGAACGCCTTGGAAGCAAACGACAATGGTCAGTTAATTACAATGCTACTGTACTGATTTTGGCATCTCAGGGGCCTCTCGTGGAGGGCGTCTTGGAAGCCACTTGAGGCATCTTGGGTGCTCTTTGGGCTGTCTTGGGGCCTGTTTGGGACTCTAGCTTGTGGGGCAATCGTGGGCTATCTTGGGTCCATCTTGGGCCGCCTTGTGCCCCTCTAGGGGCCTTTTTGAGTTGTGCTTGGGCTCCGTGGGGCATTTTTTGGGTGATTCACTATGCGCTCGCACAGCACCGAAGAGAAACATGCTGACCAATAGAACACTCCAGGCGTCCGACTGACGCCTAACATGTGTACGGCCTTGGGGCGGGACTGAAATACGAGCGAACAATCTATTAGACTTGCAGGTCCCTCTACGGCTCAAGTAACCTTCTGGGCGCGAGTCGCCAGCACGCGTCATTGTATAGCGCTGCTTCCATCATCGGAAGGACGTAGCGCCGCTGCGACGCTCCGACCATCAGGGTCGTGTGGCGTCACCGCCACGCAAGCCCACTCACGCATTTGCATCACTGGGCACACGCAGGCAGCTCCGAGGAGGTTCCTCCCCCCTTGACTGTACAGGTAGAGCGTGGAGGAACTTCCATAGGAATTGGCAGCATCTGTTGCAGGCTATCGCTGTGCTGCTGCCTGCGTGTCTCAGTCGCGTGCGTCCTATGCGACATGTCGTGCACCTGCCACTGTGACTTGTGTACGACACTATCTGGCACAGATGGCGATGAGCTCCGTTATCTAGATTCATCAGGAGGGGAGAACTGTTCCTGGCCCGATCACCCCCCGTGCATGCAGGACCTAATTTCTGGAATAGTCTTACGTGATTCATGGGACTGTCTGCGATGAGCATCCCGATGGTCGGATGCATCTGTAAATTTTCAGGGAGGCGCCTGGGCCCTTTGCGAGGTCACTCCAGGCGCTGGAAGTGTGCGTTGCATGCTCGTCGGCTCCCGACAGGGATTCCTGGTGACACTATTCGAAGGAGCAGTACACGGACTGCAGTTTTAACCAAACTCAAACACCAACCATGAACCCTGAGTTTACCATAGCGTATCACAACTGATATATGTTTGCCTTCCGAACGACACCATAACTTGACCCCCCCCGGCCCCGAACTGACGTCGAGCCTGGCCATCACCGTCGCCCCGACATTTCCATAACCATAATCTGCTCCCACTCCGCGCCCTGACCCTGGTCTGACTAGAACCCCAAGACTTGGAGGTTCCCAAACATTGAGGCCCTAGCGGATGTGGCGGGAGCTCCTGTTCGCGCGGGCTCTCGCGTGCCCGATTTTTTCGCGATGTCCACTTGGGTATGTGCTGTTCTCGTGGACGGCCAGGTTCAAGTGGGCAGCCCAGGGCAGCCCTGCACTCGCTGTCTTAGCGGAGAGCTGTGTGCCTCCTTCGCTGAGCTCAGTTGTTGGTGATTTGACGCGTTAGCAGCATGTGCTTCAGAGGAATGTGATCGTTTTCTTATTCATTGTTTTGCCGATCGGCGCGGGCTCCGTTGGCCCCCCCCCCCCCTCCCACCCCATGGAGTAGATCTTGGCTGTTTTGGGCGCCTGCTCCGAGCAGGTGGAGTCTCCCCCCATAGGACACACTGTGCAAACAGTCGCATTAAGCAGAGGTCAAGAGTTAGACCAGAACCCCCCCTCCCCCCCCTTCTGCCCAATGTCGAAACGCTGAATCAGAAAGCGCTCACAGTATGGGTGCCGAGCAATACGGAACAATCCGCCTGGTTTCGGACTCTGGCCATGCATTTTCCCTGGGCATGCCAGGTTGTGAAAGCATGCTACGGATGAGCACGGCCCAGTGCGTCTCCTGCACGACAAAGCAGCAGGAGGAGGGGGATCACACACACACACACGAGGAAAAGACGAGGAGGAGAGGAACAGGAACATCGCAGTATCAGGCTGACGAGGAGGATGCGGATGACGCCGAGGAGGGAGGAAGAGGGGGACGAATATGATGATGAGGAGGAGGTCGTCGTCGTCGTCGTCGTCGTCGTCGTCGTCATCGCCTGTGCCCGGCAGTCGGGGTGGCCCGTGCATACCAGCCCGAAGGCTGTCGCCGGGCCGCTGGCGGAGCTCCCAGCATTGAGCGCACGTGGCGGCGGGAGCGGCTCGACGGCACGCAAGACTGACCCATCCGCCGGGCTACCTCCTGGTGCGGGCCCGACCGGGCACCCCGGTCGCGGAGTGGGGTGCGACAGCAGCGCTTTGCGCGCCTGGGTTTGTGCCCCCCACACACAAAAAACACGCACGTTTTTGTTTGTTTGTTTGTTTGTTTGTTTGTTTTTTTGTTTTTTTTGCGCCCCGCCTGAGGCCGCACACCAGATGGCACTCTTGCCCAGGGTCACTCTTGCGTGCAGCCGGGCGGCGGATGAGAAGCCATATTCCAGGGCAAGACACGGCAGAGTTCAGCACGCCTTGTACCTTTTGGCGTCCGCGCAGGTGCCTGTCCCGCAGAGAAAACAGCATCGTTCGGCGTCGCGCTGACGGATCGAGGTTCGAGTGCGTTTTGGTTGGAAGTGAATCGTTCGAATTTGAGTTGTTCTGTATCCGTGTATATTGTCACATGTGGAGGCAACCTGAGCAAGGGAGTCAAGCAAAAGAAAAGGTGTCTGCACGTTTTGGGTTGCTGCAGGATCGTGAATCGATGTTCGATGATCGAGGTTTCGCTTGTCGAGGGATGGCGCATCGAGGTTGGAGGTTTCGCGGGTCGAGGCCTCTGCGCGCTCTTGGCCGAGTGCTGCCTCGCCCCCCTCTCCGTAGCATCTCGGGGTCTCTCTGGGGCATCCGGAGGCTTCTGGAGGCCTCCGAGGACCTCTGGGACTCGCGAAGGCATCTGGAGACCTCCTGCGGAGCAGGGGATGGCGTGAGGGGGGCGGCTTCCGATCCCTCCTGAGGACCCCCCCTGGCCTTCTGGGACGGCCGCCCCCCTCGCCCCAACCCTTGCTGCGCGCCACAAGCGGTGCTCAGTAGACCGCCTTGCGCGAGGAGGCCGAGGCTGGGGGATGGGGTGCGCATCCGCTCTACATTGCCTCCAGCGGGCTTCACGGCATCACGACACCACGGCACCACACCACCACACCGCCGCACCACCTCGCTGCCACACCGCAGCGCCGACACCGCAGCACCGGCACCGCACCACAGTGCCACGCCACACCGCAGCACAGCGACACCGCGACACCGCGACACCACGACAGCCCACGCCACCACGGCACCACAGCACTCCAGCACGCCGCGGCACCCCACAAAAAAGCACTCCGCGACGCCCCACGGCACCCGGCGCCCGCCGTCCGCCGCCAGAGCCCTCATGTGTTTCTTCTTCTCGTCGGCTCCGCCCCGCGACCCACCCGCGACCATGCCACGCCCAGCCCCGCGACCCACCCGCGGCTCACACGCGGCTCACCCGCGGCCCGCCCCGCGACCTGCCCGCGACCCACCCGTCCACGGACCACCCACGACCCGCCGCGCGGTTCACCCGCCGACCTGCCGAGTGTCCATCCGCGACTCACCTACGTACACGCTGCCTGCGGCGGGCTCGTTGTGTAATGTGTTCTGCACTGGCGCTTGTGACGGGCTTCGTCGCATTTGCATCCAAACTGCCGACGACCCCCCCCCCGCCCCCTCGCTCTTATCCGCAGCTGCGGGGTCTGTGGTGATCTCCCTTTTTCCCTCCACTCGCCCTGACGACATGTGGAATTCCCGCACAGCCTCACACGGACATCGCGCACGACACGAGCACGAGCCACGGCTTCCCAGTGGGTTCGGAATAAGAGAAGCCGCTTCACCCCTGACCTCCATCCCATAACGGGTAGCTGCAGAGGCGCTGCCCGCATCGCTGGTCCCGCCGGTTGCGCCGAAGAGGCCTCGGCACGGGCAGCGCCGCCTCCTGCTACTGCCGCAGGTCCTTCTCCTCATGTTCCTTCGCTCCCTCTCTCCCTCCCTTCTCCCTCGTCTTCCTCCCTTCTCCTTCCCTTCTTCCTCCCTCCTCCTTCACCTTTCCTCCCTCCTCCTTCCTCCCTCCTCCCTCCTCCCTCTTCCATCCTCCCTCCTCCTCCTCGTTCTCCTTACCTTCTCCCTGTCGCACCCCCAGACGTGTCGGTAGGGCGGGCTGGGCGTTTCGCCTGAGACCCAGGATGGACGGCGGGCCGTTTTCAAAATGTGGCTCTCGCCCTAGCGCCGCGCAAATCCGTTTAAAAGCTTGCGGCCGTTTCAAGGATGGGGGGCGGGCCGCTTTCAGCATGCGGTTCTCGCCTCGGCGCTGCGCACACTCGTTCTAAAAGTTGGCAGCAGTGTCTGGGATGTATGGGGCTGGTTTCCAGAATGGGGCTCTCTCAGCGCCGCGAGCAATCGTCTCACATGTCTGCAACAGCTGCACGGATGAGGGCAAGTCCTTTTCAAAGTGGGGCTCTCGCCTCAGCGCCGCGCGCGTTCGTCGTCGTGCAGCAGTGAGAAGGGTGGAGGGTGGCTCCTTTTCAACATGGGGCTCTCGCCTCAGCGCCGCGCACGTTCGGTGTAGAAGCTTGCAACAGTTGCAGGGGTGTATGGGTTGCTCCTTTTCAGCATGGGGCTCTTGCCTTGGCGCCGCGCAACTTAGTTTTCAACTTATGCGGAAGGTCGGAGGGCGGGTCGCTCTCAAAATGTGGTTCTTGCCTTATCGCTGTGCACATTCGTTCAAAAATTGGGTGCAGTTACAGAAATGGAAGGCGGGGGTTCCTGCTCAACATGGGGCACTTGTCTTAGCGGCGGGCGCATTCGTCTGAAACGTTTGCAGCAATCACAGGGGTGGTGGGCGTCTCTTTTTCTAAATGGGACTCTCGCACGTACGTCTGAGAAGTGTGCAACGGTTACAGCGATGGAGTGCGGTTCATTTTCAATATTAGTCAGCGTGGATCCCAAATAGTGTGTTTCTAGCAATATGTGGTGCAACCTACGTTGTGCAATCTTGTTTGGGCAAGACAATCTAAGCGGTGCAAACTATATGGTGCAACCTATGTGGTGCAGTCGATGCTGTGCAATCCACGCTGTGCAATACATGTTGTGCTCTCCATGTCGTGTAATCGCGGTGGTGCGCTGCGTTTGTGGTGCAATCGAGGTGGTGCTCTCTGTATGGGGCAATATCTGTTACGCAGTAAATGTGCTGCACTGTATTTTTTTTTTCTGTTTCCAGCCATTGGCTCAACCTGTTTCTAATTCACTGCTGTAACTCTGTCGGTCTGTCTTGACCGCACAGCTGGTACTTCACCTTTCCGAAGCCTGCGCAGGGCCCGTCTCCCATGAACTGTTGGTCGGCCCTGGCAGGGAAGAATTAGGTTCCTTGCTCCTTTCTGTGCATAGAACCCGCATCGCAAACAGATCAGAGTCCCAAATCTCTGATGGACTCCGATAGCATGTGACACATGCAACTCACGGCCGTTAAAGACCTGAGTTCCCACTGGCGAGAGCACCACGTCTCTCATTAAACTCTTCACGCAGGGAGTGTCGAGGAAACGATTCAACTCTCTCCTCGGCGCGGATCCTCCACACTCCCTGCACCTAACTCTGGAGCCTAAGATGTGCGCACCATTGTGCTCCGTGATCTGGGTACTGCGAGCTTCTCTTTCCTTTCTCCCAGACAGGGCTCTCCTACTGGGCTGATGCCTAGGCACTGTCTCAATCACATTCTCCAGGACTTTGGCTAAATGTTTCCTGACCGAAAAACCTACAGCCGTCGCCATTTCCACCCTGCACCTGTCGGCAAACGGAATTCTGAACTCCTCCGCAAGTCTGCTCGCTGCCGTATCCGCGATAGCGTTGACAAAAGGGTGGCGGGATCTACTCTCTGCTCAAGCGCATCCTCTGCACTAAGGTGGCTCTCCACCTTCAGCACGCGAATCCCTCTGCTTGGGTGCTGGGCCAGTGTCTCACCTAGACGCCGCCAGACATCCACATGTGTGTCAGGAAACTTGCCTACTCTTAGCTTCTCGACTCCTCGCATGACATATTCGGAGTCCGTCACATAAATGGCGTGCGCCAGCGGAAGGACTGCAGCTGCAAACTCTAGCAACGCCGTGGCTTCACCACGGTTCACTGTCTGAAAAAAAGTCTGGCATATTCCATCCCTGCAAGTGCCCCAACCTCAACTCCCCCACGTCGTAACTCCCGTCCTCACGGAAACCGCCTAGGGTAGCAAAGGCCCAGGCCACTCGGCGCAGCTTGGGATCCTGATCTTTCCCTCCGCTGGCGTCTCCTCCTCCAAAGATGACGCCTGGTTCGCCAAAAACTTGGTGGCTCGACCTACCGAAACCATAGCTGATGTCCTCCTCTGTCGGCTCTGGGACACATGTCCACGTGGATGGCACCAATCCTCGAATCCACATGCTGGGCGTACTATCCGACTCTATCCGCGCTTTGGCAATTATGCTGCTGGAAATCGTCTGAAACTCCTGATTGGCTGGGCATTCCCAGCATCGATGCTTGTCTGTTTCTGGAGCCTGTCCGCAGCGAGGGCAAACGGCGTCAGGCTCCAGGCCATACTCGAAACGTCTCTGCCTACACCATGTCGCTCCTGTCATGACACACTGCAAAATGCCTTTCCACTTAAAATCGCTACGCTTTAAAGCCATGCGGCACTGTCGTCGGGGGCCTTCCATGTCGGGCACAAGCTGCAACCCTTCCCCCATCCAGGAGTTCTTGGCAGCCTTCGCCCAGAGTCTCCTACTGATACTGTCAGCTATGCACGCATACAGAATGTGCGACTTGTCGAGAGGGCCTCTCCCGATCATCTCCTCTGGGGCCTCGAACGTCTCTCCGATGTCACTGTGCCATCTCCATGGCCCTTCTGGGTTCCTTCCAAGATCGAGCATGGTACAGATCGTGGCTGCCATGGGTGAGCACACTCGCCTCCAGCGGTGCCTGGGGGCCTTGCTGCTTAAATTGGCTAGCATTCTGCCCCCAGCCCCGCTGCACACGCTCTACATTCACTCTCAAATCACCTAGAATGGCGAACCACATCTTGACTACATCAAAAACTGCTGTGTATGCTGTATCCTGCGTACCGTACTCTAGCGCTAGGAGGGTCGTCAAGCAACGGCCGTGTTCTTTCCTGCTTGACAGGTCGGCCATTGCTCGCCTCCAGCGCTGCACTATGCTGGGAGCTGCCCCGTACACCTGATCCGAGTAACGAGACTGAGCGAAAGCCGAGACCGAAATCATTCTCTTGGACAGCTCCCTGTGTTTGCGTGCGCCCTTCGCAAACCTCGAGAGTTTGCGGATCTTAAAACTTGCTGCAACTCGCCTCGCTGCCTGCTTGGGTCTACGTTTTGCTATCCTTCCTCGATCCAATCCTAAATCTGGTGCATTCGGTTTCACTTGAATGCTGATGTTGGCTGCTGCAAAGCGCTGGGCCAGTTCACGAGCCGCCTGGGGGCACGATGAGATGATGCACGATTTATCTGCCGTCGCCAAGCTGACTGCATGTAGACCATTAACCAGCTGTTGCCCTGCCTTGAAAAGCGTGTCTACTAGCCTCTGTCTTGGTGCCTCACATCGTTGCACGATGTCGTCTACCCAGGTGTGGAGACTTGGCGTTGGAGGAGGGCATCTGGCCACTTCCTCACACATGAAATAGAGCGCACACCTGTCTAGGTCTACAGCTCCTGTCGAGCCTGGAATGAGAGACATACTGGGTTGATTCGCCTCAGAGAACCATCCTTCCTCCCTCAAAAAACGCGGCGACACGTGCATCTGAAGTTCGATCGTCTTGAAATGCTCTCCACACAGCAACCCTGAGCGCCTATGACCCAGCAACAGCCGTGTCCCAATGACCTGCACGCCTCTTGCACCACTCAGCTCGCTCAAAATGCCTGAGCCTGCCCCGCAGGCGTGGAAGCCACGGCAGTAGGCCGATTGCCCTGTCGGCCTCACGATTCTTGACTTGCAACATGACTAGGACAGTCATGAGCTGCCATGGCCAGCAAGCTCTCGCCTCGATGGCGTTATACAGGTCTGTCAACTGCTGAATGGCTGCCGGCGGTAGAAAGGCGAATCTTTTTTGTTACACTGATCTATCCCGTTGGCTCGACTTGGCACTCTGGCGATGACTTCCTGGACATGCTCTGGCTCTAGTGGCGGGAGGGGGTTCTGGATAGCCTGCCTCTGCGCTTCCCGCCATAAAAGAACAGCCTCTGAGGTGCACGCGCGCCCAGCCCCCCACTTGGCGCCCCGCGCCCTCTCTTTGAGTCCGATTCGGCTGCTGGCGTCTGGCGCAGAGGCGGCTCCTGAACGAACCTCCCCCACAAAAACATTCTTTGGCTTGATCATGCTGCGCAGTCCCTTGCCTCCAGCAAGAGCCTGCTTCAGCACCCATTCTTTGAAACTTTGTTGATTCATGCACTGCGACGCTCTGTGAGCTCGGGTTGCGTTATGCTTCGCCTTAAGACTGAAATCTGCTATTTCTCCATCTGAGGCCTTGTCCAAGTGCCCCAGCCCTTCCTTCCAGATACCCCAGAGGCGAGACGAGAGAGGCATGAGGGACGAGGTGGGAAGCTGGCTGGCTAGCTCTCGGACTCTGGCCAAAAGAGACTCAAAACGCGGACCTTTTTTCGGCGGGCAACTGACTATCTCCTCTAAGATAAACGCGATTGTGGCCCACCAATGGGCAACTGGATCCGATGCTGAAATGAACGTCGCGCCTTGTGCCTCGGGCTTGAAAACTAGCGGTCGAGCCTTGCCCCGCCCGCGGTAGTCGTTCCGCTTGCGCGGTGGCGCGGCGTGCGCGAGGATGAAAAACTCTTCCATGCGCGGAACCCATCGCGCGTATTCCACTCCCCCCGCGAGGGAAGCCGTCCGACCTAACTGGAACGAAAGCGACTGCTCGATATACTCTGGAGGCTGCAAGTTGCTTCTGGCATGGGGGCCCAGCTGCCTCCCGTGCCATAGCTGATCTAACTGGGCGGCAGACAACTGATGGAGCAGGTGATCGAACCCCGTCGCCAATGGCTGCTCAGGGCGCGCCTCGGACTCAACTGCGTCCTCCTCCTCACCTCCGTCCGACCAGCCGTCACCACCCCCGAACTCCTCCTCCTCCAAATCGCCTGGGCAGAGATACTCGAGCGTCGGCGGACACTTGAAAGTAATATTTCCCTAGGATGTCTCTGCTGCGCGGGAACGTCGTCGCCCCCTGCGCCTTTCTTCTGTGATGTCGCAGCTGCTCGCCTCGAGCGCTTGCTGGCTGGATTCTTACCCCGCTTCATTGGCGGCGGTTGCTGGAACGGTCTAGGCAAGCTCAGAACTCTGCGCAATGCCTCTGGCATGCATAGCCTCAAGCGGACGATCAGGCCGTAGTGGCTCTTGCCTGCTCCCGCGATGGGCTCCGTATCTGCCACAACCTCACTAATGATGTGTTTTGCTGACGCTGAACAGACTAAAAAAATCAAGCATGCGACAAGGCGAGACAGTACATGTATACTCTACATTGCTGGCTACTCTGATGTCTCCTGCTACTAAATGAGGCCATCCGCTGACCTGGAGCTCCTCTGGCTCACAGTTCCAGTCGCCTATGACGAACCACGGTGTTCGAAGGGACTGCAGCAAGGAGCCCAGGCTGGCGAGTTTGCGGGCGTTCTCGCCTCGCAAGCCCACTACTGTGGTAAGATAGATGCCAAAGATGCTAAACGCCTGTCCTGATACCTTCGTCTGGAAGCCTACAAAGTCGTGAAAATCGACGCCACTGGTGACAGGCTGCTGTCCCTTCTGAAGATCTCGCATGCCCAGCGTGGCGTTGGGCTCACTAGAAAGATGGCGAAACGATTCGAACTGAAAAACCTTTCTGCAGCCTGCGGATACTCCGCCTGGCCTCAAACTGTTCTCCGACGCACGGCTCGGAGTCAAAACTGGCTTGTAACCTGCTCGCGCCCAAACCTCTAAATGCTCATCTGCCTCCTCTGGACGCGTGTGTACTTCTGGCAGGACGTAGAAGTCATGCTCGCGCTTCTGCAGGAGGTGCTTGGCTGTGGGTCCGAACCTGTACAGGCTCCTCATGTACAGCGTGAAGCCCCGACTCTGAGCCTCGCTGACGTCAAAGTGACTGCTGGACTCTCTGCCGCACCCGCTGGATCTCCGCATCCACCTCCTGCTGCAGGGCCTCCTTCTTGTCGGCCACCACTGGAGCGCTCTCTGCTCCAGCTGCTCCGGGCGGCTCGACACTGGCTGGGGCACCGCTCGGCCCTCCCGCGCCTGCAGGCTGCTGCTCGCCTGGGGCGGGGGCCTGGCTGCCCACATGCTGCTGAGGAGAGCCACGAGGAGGCACAAAAACTCCAGCACTGGGTTGCTCCTCGGTCTTCCTCTTCTTCGTCCCGCGCGCGGCCACCTCGGCCATCTCCTTCTGGATGTTCTCAAGGTCGGTGGTGAGGCCTCCCGTCGCCTCCCTGATGGCCTTCTGGAGCAGCGTGTTGACGGCCCCTGACCGCTCCTCCACGATCTTGCGATCAGCCTCCTGGAGTTCCAACCCGTCGAGCAACTTACCGAAAGAGAACTGTAGCTTGATGCCGTCGCGGATGGCCGTGCCGTCGTCGATGACTGGGCTCTGCTCATCCTCCTCTTTGTCGGGCAGGACGCGGCGGGCCGCCTCCACCTCATCCTGCTCCGCTGCCACCAGTTCCTCCGTGGCCCTCTCCAGAGCCGTCTGCGCTTCATGGTACTCGTCCTTCGTGCGAATCCAGCGCTGGCGAGCCTTCTCCAGCGCCTTCGTGGCCTTGCCCACTCGTGTATTGGCCCGCTGCAAGAGCGCCGCTGGGCGCTCTGGTGGCGGGGCAGGCTGCTTCGGCGCCAGCAGCTGCAGCAGTTCCTCCGCCTTGCGGCTGGTGTGCGGGTCCTTGTCCTCGCCAGCCATGGCTCGGAGCGCAACCTCGAGGTAGGATGCCTGCGACCGCCCCGATGCGCCTCCTGCCCCGCTGCCGTGCTGGTGGTGCCGCCCTGCTCCCCAGGCGCTGGGGCTCCCCAGCCACGCACCGCACAGGCAGGTGCCGTTGGCAGCCTGCAGCCTGTCCTCGTACAGGTAGCGAGGGCACTGCGTGCAGAACACCTTCTTCCTGAAAGGCTGGCGCCGACCCCAGGAACTCGTGAGCCTCCATGGAGCTGTGCGCTGCTGCTGCACCCACGGCTGGCGACGATACTGCTCATCCGCCATGGCACGCGGGCGCCGTGTATGGAATGACGCCGAAAAGTAGTCGTGATGATCGCTGGCTCAAAAAGCTCGCGCCTCACTGTCCTCACCTGGCCTGGCCGTGAGGTGTCACAGTTGGGGGCCGCAGACTTCCCCCACGCCAGTCTGGTCAGGTCCTGAGCCGAATGACTCCGGACTTGAGCCAAAATGGCTACGGACAAAAAAATGCTGCATTGTATGTGGTGCAACCAATTTATGTTCGCAGTGTGTTGTTAACTTCACAGCTCGCGCACCCATCCCACCCGCCCGTCCGCAACTAGGTTTGCAAAACCCATGCGGCGGCGATTGCGGTGAGTGCTTGGCGTTTGCTGGTGTACCTCTGCGGCCGCGCTAGCCCGCGCATGCTCGCGCGCGCAACGGCCAGCTTCTTCTTCCTCCATATTCCTCCTCCTCCTGCTTCCTCTTCCTCCATATATGCCCTGTTCCTTGTGCGTTCCTTCTCCTCGTGGCGCGCCCAGACGTGTTAGTCGGGCGGGCCGGTCGTTCCGCTGGAGATTTCGTCATTCATTTTGGATCCAGCGGTTTGGGATTGCAGCAGTTTCAGGGATGGCGGGCGGGCGGTTTTCAAATGTGGCTGTCGCCTTAGCGCCGCGCGCGTTCGTTTAAACCGTTGGAGCTTCAATTTCAAGGATGTTGGGGGGTCGTTTTCAAAAAGTGGTTCTCGCCTTCGCACCGCGCGCATTCGTCTTTACTGTTTGCAACAGTTTCGCGGTTTGTGGAGGGGTCCTTTTTGACATGTGGCTCTCGCCTCAGCACCGCGCGCATGTGTTTTGCATGTATTGCAGCAGTTTCAAGGGCTCGTATGGTTGAAGCACTAGGACAAGTATTCTGGCACGATGTAGGACTTCCAGCACGCAGAAGTCATACTGATTCGCTGTGCTTAGGTCCCAAGAAGGGCGCTCTGGCACGATTTGTGATTGCCAGGACGCGCCAGGCACGTTGATTCGCGGCATTGAAGTCTCAGGGGTTATGATGCTCCAGCCTACTTTAGCCTTGATCGCCAGGAAGAATTTCGAACACCCCAACAAGTACCGAAATTCTAGGGTTTTCACGTGTCGGGCCCTGGGAGACACTCGCACGACACTGTTTCGACACTGTTTCGACACTCTTTTGACACTTTTCCGGGCGCTCGAAATTATTTCTGGGATGTGGTCCTTGAGTAGGATGGGAACAACATAACCCAGGGATGGTGTTTTGGTGCGATTGAGTATTCTCAAGCGGTTGTCTTCCAATGGGGCATTCCCCGCAGTGGAAACGAATTCTAGTAGGGACCCATGAAGAGGGAACTTGGAGGGAGGGCTTATTGCAACATCACTGATGCGTCTTGGGTTTTTACATGGGTTCTCATCCTTCCTCCTCCTCCTCCTCTTCCTTTCCTCCCTTCCATCCTCCTTTCCTCCCTGCCTCCTTGCCTCCCTCCCTCCCTCCTCCCTCCCTCCTCCCTCCCCCCTCCTCCCTCCTCCCTCCTCCCTCCTCCCTGCTCCCTCCTCCTTCCTTCCCTCTCCCTCTTCCTTCCTCCCTCCTCGTCTCACATCGATCCTCGATCCTCCTCCTTGTCCCTCCCTCGTCCTCCCTCTTCCCTCCTTTCGTCCCTGCCTCCCTCCCTCCCTCCTCCCTCCCTCCTCCCTCCCCCCTCCTCCCTCCTCCCTCCTCCCTGCTCCCTCCTCCTTCCTTCCCTCTCCCTCCTCCTTCCTCCTCCCCCCTCGTCTCACATCGATCCTCGATCCTCCTCCTTGCCCCTCCCTCCTCCTCCCTCCTCCCGGGAGCGTGGGCGGGGCGGGCGAGGAGGCCTCCCGCGCGCCGAGGTGCGCAACTTCGGCGGCGCGATCCGGCCGGAGGCCAGTCCCTCCGGAGTGACCGCCCTGGAGAGGGCGGGGGGGAGGGGGAGGGAAGGACGGGAGAGGGAGGTGGGAGGGAGGAGGAGGAGGGACGGAGGAGGGAGGAGGGAGGGAGGAGGGAGGAGGGAGGAGGGAGCGAGGATGGAGGACGGAGGGCCAAGGATGATGAGGGAGGAGGAGGCCTTTTCTTTGATGATCGGCGAGGCAGCTGCCGGCGTACCAGGATGGCGAGGCCTGGTAGGGAAAAGCGAGGGGAGTGAACCAGAGTCGTCTGAATTTATGCCGAGCTCTCGCGCCGCCTCCTCCTTCCCACGGAGCAAATCTTGCACACGCTCTAGTTCGAGTATCTAGCCACGCGGAATATGATCCAAAGCGTGGAAGTCCGATACAGTACCAGAGACAAAACAGGCAGCATTGTTCACTTGGGGGGAAGGAACAGTGCGTCACGATCCTGTGGACGTGATAGGCCTACCATTGGGTTGCCAAAACACAGGAGGGATTCATTACTAACGCTCCCCTCGCTTTTTACGCTGTTGCGCCGCCTCTCCCCTCCAACGGAGGGTTGGCGGCGCCCGTATTAACACTACCATGCTTTTGCAGCTATTTCTGCTGTCAGGTAAAAAGGTTCGCGCGCGCCTGGCCTTCTCTTCCGTCGGCCGACCGGCTGACATACACCTTATAGAGTATATTCCTTTAATGGACACTGACTCGCTATGTCGACGGGTAGGTCTTCCACCCCGAGGGCCAACATAAGACCGATCCTAGACCACATGCAAGTACATGAAGAACATCGAGATCATTATAAACCTATGCCTATGGATGTTCCTGAATTGGGGGTTACTGGGCAAAATGCTGGCCATCAGCGGAAGCACTCACCACGAGGTCTCGCGACTGTGTCGCAAGCCTCGGAGCTGTTGGGACCAAACAGGTACGGAATGGTGACGGACCCGAACAGGTGCAACCAAATATACTGAAAGACACAGGGCCCGCATCTGCCGTCCGTCGACAAGGCGACCCGAACCTGGCTAAAGTGACCCTCGCGTCGGCGTCCGGTGACTGTGCCGTTGGCGCCGCCGCGGGTCCTCCGCAGCATCTCCGGAGAGCAGATGCCGCCGGTCGCGCAGGTTCGCCGTCCGAGCCGGGGCGCGGGCCGCCGAGATGCGCCGCGGGCGTGCGATCCCGCGGAAAGGGAGGATGCGGAAGGGTACGGCATTAACGGGGCCCCCGCGGTCCCCAGTGCCTGCATCGGTTGACCAAGCCTGCGTGATCAGCTCTGACTCCTCCGTTTCGGGTGGCGCTATCTCCGCATCATCGGAGGATGCTGTATCGGTGAAGTCAATGCCGCGTCTGCCCCGTGTGACAGGGGAAGAAAGGGAGATCGGCCCTCCAGCGTTGGTTCGAGCACCTGTGATGCTAAGCCGACACCTGGGGCTGGAACCATGGCCGCGGGACCAACAAAAACCTTCGGCTGCGGGCGGCTATGTCGCCGAAGCCTCTCACCCTGATGCGCCCAATGCTACGGCGAGCGGCCGCGCCGCGACACCAGAGCACGAAGGGAAATACGTCCTCTCTTCTGACGATGGAATAGCGAAAGCACGTGCCCACACCTCTTTAAAGCCATGAAGCAAGCAAGGATTTGGGCCAGTTCGAGCCCTCCTAGAGGACGTCTCAGAGGCTTCTTGGGCTGCTTTGAAGGTCTCTTGGGGGCCTCTTGGGCCGTCTTGGCCTTCGTGCAGGCTTATTGGGCGGACTTGGAGGCATTTTGGATCCTCTTGGGCCGTCTTGGAGGCCGTCTTGGGCCTTTTTTGGCCGTCTTGTAGGGTATCTTGGAGCATCTTGGGCGAACTTCGAGGCCCTCTTGGGGCCGTCTTGGCGGCTCCTTGGGCCATCATGGGGTCATTTTGGAGGCTTTTGGAGCCACCTTGGCGCGATTTTTGGGACCTCTTGGGCTGTCTTGGGCCGTCGGAGCCGAAGAGAAGCAAGTGTCAGCATCACCTAGAACCCACAGGACAACCGATGTTTTTTTCCTCTTCGGGCCCTCCTGGAGGACGTCTTGGAGGCCTCTTGGGCCGTCTTGCAGGTTTCGTAGGTACTTCTTGGACCCTCAGGGGCCGTCTTACAGGCTTTTCGGGCGGACTTGGAAGCATCTTGGGCCCTCTTGGGCGTCTTAGAGGGCTTCTTGGAGCCTCTTGGTCAGTCTTGGAGGTTATCTAGGAGCATCCTGGGCGAACTTGAAGGCCTCTGGGCCATCTTGGGGCGATGTTTGGGGCCTCTTGGGCCGTCTTGGGCTGCCGAACAGCTGAAAAGAAGCGAGTGCCAATTTCTTAAAGACCCAAGGACAACCATTGATTTTGGCCTCTTCGGGCCCTCCTGGAGGACGTCTTGGAGGCCTCTTCGGCCGTCTTGCAGGCTTCTTGGTCGGACGTGAGGCATCTTGGGCCCTCTTGGGCCATCTTCGGAGGCTTTCTTGGAGCCTCTTGGGTCGTTTTGGAGGTTATCTACCACCCCCTGGATTGAAAAGTGGTGGTCGGCACTATGGCAGGGAACAACCCCTGGGACTTTGCCGATCGAAAAAACTCAAGCTTCGACCTTCGATCGATCCCACGTAACTCCCAGACAGAGTCGTTACCCGAACGGAGGAGCGGCGACGCAGGGGTGGACGAGACGCGCGTTTGTTAGGACAGCCCAAACGAAATCGCCACTCTTTGGCGGTGTGAAAAACGGTCGGAAAATACCCTGCGAGGACTTCTCAAACGATTTCACCGCTCCCAGGCGGCATGAAGATGGATCTGAATTTTTGTCTGCAGAAGTCCCACGCAAAATCGCCACTTTCAGATGCCGTGGCAAATGTTCAGATCGCCCTGGAATGCGATCTGATTTTTTTGTTGCGGACGTCTCATGCGGAATCACATTTTTAGACGCTGGTCCCATTTGGCCGTGATAATATTAAATTATCATGGCAGGACCCAACCATAAGCAATGGTTATCGCGTTGTGGGTGCCGCTTTCGGTGGGGCTTCCTATCGGGCCACGAAGCGCTGCCCTGGGCGGGGGAAACGCATGCGAACTGCGCCACTGGGGCCTTCGGTGGAGCTCCCTATGGGGCCACGAAGCGCTGCCCTGAGTGGGGGAACCGCACGCGAACTGCGCCACGGGGGCCTTCGGTGGAGCTCCCTATGGGGCCACGAAACGCTGCCCTGGGTGGGAGAAACGCATGCGAGAGCAGCCACTGGGGCCTTCGGTGGTCCCCGTTATGGGGCCACGAAGCGCTGCCCAGGGGGGGGGGAAACGCATGCGAGAGCAGCCACTGGGGCCTTCGGTGGAGCTCCCTATGGGGCCACGAAGCGCTGCCCAGGGCGGGGGAAACGCATGCGAGAGCAGCCACTGGGGCCTTCGGTGGAGCTCCCTATGGGGCCACGAAGCGCTGCCCTGGGCGGGGGAAACGCATGCGAACTGCGCCACTGGGGCCTTCGGTGGAGCACTTCGTGGCCCCCGCTCGTTCGCGCTCTTCGTGGCCCCATACGCATTCCCTTCGTGTCCCCGCTGTCGCCCTTCGTGGCCTACTTCGTGCCCTTCGTGGCCCTGCTGTCGTTCTCTCTCGCTCTCGCTTTCGCTCGTCGTCGCCGTCGTCGTCGTCGTCGCCGCCGTCGTCTTCGACGTCGTCGTCGTCGTCGTCGTCGTCGTCGTCGTCGTGGTCGGTCCCCTGTCCGTCCCTCTTGGGGTCGGGTCGACGGTCCGCGGCTGCCCCGCCGATCAGCGCTGCCGCTGGCCAGGCCGACGGTCCGCGGCCGCCCCGCTTGCCGGGGCCCAGCCTGCAGGGAAGAAAGGTATACCCCCCAAAAGGGGTTCGATCGAAGACGAAGAGGGCGGTTATCGATGTTTTGGGAAATACGCGTTATTGGACACTCGAGCCTATAAGGGCGAACAGTCTCAAACTTATTGTTGCTGTTGTTGTTGTTGTTGTTGTTATTGTTGTTATTGTTATTGTTGTTGTTGTTGTTGCTGTTGTTGTGGTTATTGGTTTGAACACATATTTTTCAGTACCACTGTCTGTATCAGTATCTGCATTTGTATATGTATATGTATGCATGTATGCATGCATGTAATTATTTGTGTATGCATGCGCCTGCTTGCCTGCATGCATGCATGTATGTATGTACGGTTTTATGTATGTATGCTTGTATCTGTGTATGCATGTATGTATATTTGCATGTACATGTATAAGCGTCTGTCTGTCTGTCTGTCTGGATGGATGGATTGATGGATGGATGGATGAATGCATGCATGCATGCATGTACGTACGTATGTATGCATGCATGTATGCATGTATGTATGTCTGTATGTATGCATGCATGCATGCATGCATGCATGCATGCATGTATGTATGTATGTATGTATGCATGCATGCATGCATGTATGTATGTATGTATGTATGTATGTATGTATGTATGTATGTATGTATGTATGTATGTATGTATGTATGTATGTATGTATGTATGTATGTATGTATGTATGTATGTATGTATGTATGTATGTATGTATGTATGTATGTATGTATGTATGTATGTATGTATGTATGTATGTATGTATGTATGTATGTATATATGTACGTACGTATGTATGTAGGTATGTATGTATGTATGTATGTATGTATGTATGTTTGTATGTATGCATGTATTCATGTTCGATGTTTATATATGTATGACAGCGAGGGTTATATATATATGTATATATATATATATATATATATATATATATATATCTCTATGTATATATATATATATCCCTCGCTGTTTGCCTCTTGGGGCCCTCTTGGGAGGCCTCTTGGAAGGTTCTTGGGGCGTCTTGGCACTTTCTTGGGGCGTCTTGGGGCCATCTTGAGCATCTTGGAGTGATCTCTCGGCGACTCGAGGCTGTCTTCGGCCGTCTCGAGGGCCCCTTGGACCCGTCTGGGCCCGTCTGGGGCCCCTCTTTGGCCCGAAAAGGTCACCCGACAAGACGCGCCAAACCTCTGGGGGCACGCGGGAAGGCTCGAGAGATGTGGCAATTCTGGGTGCAGGCTTCTGTGAAACTCCTCAGGACTGAGGACTGAGGCCCAGGGGATGGGCAAAGGACCTGCGGACACGCCCACCCAGTGCTCAGCGGCACGGTAGAGGATTGTTGCGTCCTGACGATCCTGACTCGTGCCAGAGCACCATTCCTGGGATTCGGCCACCGCGAGTCAACTTGCTGTTGCGCCTTGACAGTTCTAAATCATGCCAGAACGCCGCTCCTGAGACGTCAACCATCATAGTCTTCAAAACGGCTCAGAACCTTTGAGACGAATGTGCACTGCGCTCAGGCGAGAGCCACATTTTGAAAAGGAACTGCCCTCTTTCCGTGAAGCTCCTGCAAACATTTTAAGACTAATGTGCGCGGCGCTCAGGCGAGCGCCACGTTTTGAAACGGAACCGCCCTCCGTCCGTGAAGCTCTTGCGAGCCCTTAAAACGTATGGGCGCTGCGCTCAGGCGAGAGCCCCATCTTGACAAGGAACCACCCTCCATCCGCGAAGCGCTTGCAGACTTTTGCGACGAGTGTGCGCTGCGCTAAGGCGAGAGAAACATGTTGAAAAGGAACCGCCCTCCATCCGTGAAGCTCTTGCAAACTTGTAAGCTTCAGGGTCGTGAGTGGTGAGGAAGGCTCAGGCGAAACGGCCAGCCCGCCCTACCGACACGTGTCGGGGTGCGACAGGGAGGAGCTATTCATAAGGAGGAGGGATGGAGCAGGAGCAGGAGGAGGAGGAGGAGGAGGAGGAGGAGGAGGAGGAGGAGGAGGAGGAGGCATGCCCTGGCTCCCAGGGACTCCCAACTCATCGACACGGCTGGAAACGGCCCAATCCTGATAGGTCAGGACGGGGCCTGTCTGGGGGCACGATCCCCTTCTTTCTCCTGCTGCAGCTCCGTAGTCCATGTGGCCCTTGCTGCGATCGTGGCGCTTGTAGGCCACTCTGGGGGCGGGTCGGATCGAGCTTTTCACAGCCCATCTCGAGTCCGCCTGGTCTCGAGTCATCACCCTCCCCCCCTCGCAGGCTCCGTCACCCTGCCTTCATTGTTCGCTGTGCTCCCATGGAAGAGATTCCGGCCTCTGAGTTCGACGGCCGTGACTTCGATGCTCGCGAGGTGGTGCAGAGGTACAGAAAGCGAGTGCCATTGCCGCAGCTCCAGAAAGGGCTCCGCGCACACCACGCTGCCACTCGTCAGGAACTCGTGGAGCTGATCAATGAGAAGTATGCGGACTTCGTCAGCCTATCGTCCCAGATGCAAGGCGTGGAACGTGCCCTGAAGCCCCTGCGCGTGCCCCTGGAGGAGTCCAGCGATTTGATGCAGGGCCTCCGCTCCAAGCTGCGGAGCATCTTGGGACAGGCCGACGAGGCGCACGAGTCGCTCGCACAGGTGCGTGCGCGAAAGGACGCCCTCGTCGCGTACATCGAGAACGCTCGAATCCTGGACAGGGCGAAGGCACAGGCTGCGCGCGGCGGCGGCCGGGAGCGCCGCGACGCGCTGTCGGAGCACGCGTCGCTGGAGAACGTGGCGCGCGACCTTCGCAGGATCCGCCTCAACCTGGGCGGCGAGGCCCGGGCCGCTGGCCAGGCTGGGGGGCCACTCGCGAGCCCTGCCCCCACCCCCCCCACGCTTTCTGAGGGGGAGGGCGGGGCTCACCTCGTGCGGGAGCTCCCGAGCGCAGTGAGCCCCGCCCTCCCCCTCAGACATCGTGGGGCTATGGGGGTAGGGCTCGCAAGCGCCCCCCCCACAGGCCCAGCCGGCCCCGCCCCCGCAGTCCGCAGGAGCCGGCTCTGGCTCCCCCGCGGCGAGCGGCCCCGGCGGCGAGGCGCCGGCGGCCGCCGCCCTCGGCCGGCCGCCGCCGCCGGCCCTCGGGGCCTCGCCGGAGTGCCAGGCGCTGCTGCGGGAGGCGGCCGACTTCGAGGAGCAGTTTGCGGGCCAGGCGCCAGAGGAGGATCTGCAACCCTCGTCACAGTTAACCTCAAAAATGTCTGACGTGGTTGAACTGCTTGTCGGAAGATCTGGGGCCCAGTATCGATGAGTGCGGGGTACTTGCATGCGCCGCCCCTCCAGTGTCGGTCGACGTCAAACTTTGGAGTCAGCTTCGGTCAGACTATCTTTGCCTTCGCCCCGACACTGAAGGGGCGGCGTGTCGACATTGAGGGGCGCGCCGACATCGACATGACGTGCCGGCAACTGTTGAGGTTAATTTAAACGAGGGTAGTGGTACCCACACCTCTACCACTCCTTCGTTTTCCCCTCGGTGATCCTCCTGGGCGGCCCTCGTCGCCACCGCTGGCTTCGCTTCGGAGTCTTGGTCAGAGCGTGCCCCAGGAGAGGCCTGGGGAGTGGCGGTTTCGGTG
This sequence comes from Prorocentrum cordatum, assembly GCA_963575745.1. Classification (NCBI taxonomy): domain Eukaryota; class Dinophyceae; order Prorocentrales; family Prorocentraceae; genus Prorocentrum; species Prorocentrum cordatum. The sequence continues at coordinate 4,905 of CAUYUJ010005726.1, read as the reverse complement.
CCTTCTGGTCTCCCCAAGGTGCGGGAAAGGCTGCTGGGCCTGGCGGTGGCCGCCAGGCGCCGCTGGGACGCGGCCGGAGGCGGCGCCGAGGCAACGCCGGGGTCCGCGCCGGCGCTGGCGCGGGGCGAGCTGCTCGCCGTCGCGCACCTGTGCCGTGCCCTCGTGGCCGTCGGGCGCGCTGGGGCAGCAGAGGAGGTCTTCGCGCAGGTCTTCACCGAAGAGGTCCTCGACAGGGCCACGTCAGAGTGCACCGCGGCGGCGGAGGAGATCCAGCGCAGGTCTCAGAGGAGGAGAAGGTACCCATACTGCTACCCCTCCCTCGTTTTCCCCTTCCTGGGCCTCCTCAGGGGCCCTCGTCGCCACCGCTGGACGTGCCTCGAAATCCTGGTCAGAACGCACCCTTGGAGAGGTCGGTGGAGTAGCGGTATCGGTACCTTCTGCTTTCCCCAGAGGAGGAGGAGGAGGAGGAGGAGGAGGAGGAGGAGGAGGAGGAGGAGGAGGAGGAGGAGGAGGAGGAGGAGAGGAGGAGGAGAGAGGAGGAGGAGGAGGAGGAGGAGGAGGAGGAGGAGGAGGAGGAGGAGGAGAGGAGGAGGAGGAGGAGGTAGAGGAGGAGGGAGGGCATCAAGGAAAACGTTCCTGCAAGGTCAAGCCTTGGCGACGCTGGCACAAGTCCGGGGGGCAGCCTGACGCTGGCGATCGGCGCCGGTGCCGTGGACCTGGGTCCATTCTTTGCCGCCGTGGGCGCCGCGCTGCTCGGCGAGGACACGCCGGTGGTTTGGCTGGCCCGGCAGCTCGGCGGTGGCGCAGGCCCGTGCGAGGAGGGCGCCGAGGCCCAGAGCTCTCTGCTGGCAGTGCCGTCGCTGGCTCTTGTCGCAAACGCGGTGGCGACGCCAGCGCTGCAGCACGTGCAGAGGGTCTGGCCCAACACGTTCATGCCTGCGTTCCCGGACGTGTTCGCGGCGAACTACGCCCAGTCCGCTCTTTTTCTCAAGGCGGCGGAGGCGCGCATGTCGGCCGCCGAGAGGAGTGCGTTCCGGCAGGGGGCGGCGCTGCGGGATTTTCAGCGGCGCTGGAAGACACAGGTGAGCGACGCCACAAAACGGGGGTCGTCTGCGCCGACATCGGCGCGTAAAAGCTGCCCGCGTAAGACCGCGCGTACGCGCCCTCGTCTCCAATGTGGCGTGCCGCGCGGGTGACTCGCGTAAGCCACTGCGTAAGTCAAGGGAGGAAAAACCACCCGGACCCGACACTTGGCGTGTACTAAACGGCCTTGGGCGTTTGCTGAACAGCCCTGCACTCTTCGGTTCCTTCCGTGGGTACCCTTACCAAACGGCCTCGCGCGTCGGGGCGATCATTCTGGGGGTGGGCTTTCTGCCCTCCAGTCAGGTCGCTCTGCCACCTCGCGTGAGGCCTGTTTTTGACCGTCGCTCAGGTGTACTCGTCCCTGCGCAAGAAGGAGACGGAGCAGCGCCTCGAGGCCGCCGCCGCGGCCTCCCGGGTGCCCCAGGCGGGCCCGCCCGCCGCGGCGCCCGCGCACTCCGCCGCGGGGCGCGGCTTCTGGGTGCGCGCGTCCGGGGAGCTGGCGGGGTCGCTGGAGATGCTCTGGAGCGACCGCTGGTACCTTGAGGTGCTCTTCTGGGGGAGCGAAGCCTGGCAGAAGCATAAGGACTCGGAGGTCCGCGCGGAGGTCTCGGATCGGCGCTCGGCCCCTCTCCCTGGCGCCCGCGGAGCGCCGCCAGGGGCGGTCCAGCGCGGATCCCGGAAGTCCGCGCGGACCTCCGGGTTCTTAGGTTGATGTCTCTGTTCGTTCCCCTATCTTCCCCAAGATGGTGCAGACTTCTCTCGAGCTGCTCGCGCGGTACGCGCGCATCGTCCAGTCGCTGGTGGACGGCGTCAGGGGCGACGAGGGTGGCTGGGACGCGGCTGCGTCTCCTCCTGCGTGGTCGCCCTCGTCGGTGCCCGTGCACCTCGCCCGCGTAGCCTCCGACGTCTTCGCGGTGATCGCTGAGCTTCGGTGCGCGCGGGGCGCCCCCGGTGCCGAGGCCGAGGGCCGCTGGGCGCGCATGGTGCTGGCGCGCGCGCCGCCCGGCAGCGGCCGGCCGCGGGAGGCGCCGGCTGCACGCAAGGGGGGCCCTCCGCCAGAGCGACCTTGGGGGCGCGGGTACACTGGGGGCCCGAGCGCCGAGTGCGGTGCGGAAGCAGCGGCTGGCGGGCTTGGGGTTGGCCCACCCCCCCCTCGTCCCTCCGAAGCCGCGCGCCACAGGTCCAGTCTTGCCCAGGGTCACCTCCCTGCGTGCCGCCGAGAGGTGGTGGGAGAGCTGCTCGGGCAGGCCGTGCAGGGCCTCGGCGCGCCCCTGGAGGCGCTGCAGGAGGTCGTGGTCCGGCACGTCGCCGCGGCCGCGGCGCCCGAGTTCGCCGCCATCCGGGGCATTCCTGCCTTCTACCGCATGCTGGACGTCGGCACGATCGAAACGGGCACGGGAGAACGGGTGCGAAGGCCTACAGTATTTCATGCTCATTGTGAGCAAGGCTCGCTGTCGGTGTCGCCGAGGACGCTGTCCATTTGAGACAGCAGGCCGCCTGCCCAACAACGGCCGCTGTCGGTTCTGGACAACATTTGTTGTTGTGCAACGTGCTCATTTTTTCGGTGCCCATCTCGGTCGTCCCAAGGACAAGCCCGTGCCGAGGAAGGCGACGCCGTATGTGGAGTCGGCGATGCGGCCGATCCAGGCGCTCCGGGAGGCTGCGGGGGAGGTCGCCCCAGCCGAGGTGGTGGCCGAGTGGACCCGCCAGGCCGTGGACGGCGCCGCCGCGGAGTTCGCGACGCAGGCGGCCCAGCTCCTCGAGTCGACTCGGCAGCAGGAGGCCTCGCTCAGGCGGCTGGGCAACCGCGGCGCGGGCGGAGAGTCGCAGGTGTCAGGAGGAAAAGAAACACACAGACACAATGAATCCTCGATTCCCCAGAAATTGTGGGAAGATATGGGAAGTGGGGGGGAAGACAGACACCCAGAAGATATCGGAAAATACGGGGAATCTGTTTATTTGTGTGTCTTTATTTGTGTGTCCTGGGGCCCCTTCGAGGTGTCCGACCTCGACAAGATCCACATCCAGCTCGCGCTGGACGCCTCCGCCTTCGCGGCTGCCGCCGCGGGGCTGGGCGCGGCGCCGGAGGGGTGCCACGGGCTGCGCAGGCTGCAGGAGGTGGTCGAGCCCCTGAGGGCGCTGTTCGAGGCCCACCGGCCGGTGGACGCCTGAGGTGGCCGTAGCAGGCACTGCGCGCGCGCGGCGGCATGGGGCGGGGGGTGGCTCGGCTGGCCTGGATCGACCCAGCCGCCCTCGTGGAGGTGGAAAGGTCCTCCTCCGGGCTCCTACTCATGTTCCTCGTGCTGCTGCTGCTGCTGCTTCCTCCTGGCCGGGGAGCAGGATCGGGGCGGGGAGGGGAAGGAGCAATCAGGACGACTGCGAGGACGAGGCGGCGAAGGTTGGGGCGGCGGTGGTGGATGATGGTGAGGATGAGGATGAGGATGAGGATGAGGATGAGGATGAGGATGAGGATGAGGATGATGTTGCTGATGATGAGGATGAGGATGAGGAGGGAGAGGATGGTAATGATAATGATGATGATGATGATGATGATGATGATGATGATGATGATGATGATGATGATGATGATGATGATGATGATTATGATGATGATGATGATGATGACTATGATGATGATGATGATGATGATGATGATGATGATGATGGTGGTGGTGGTGGTGGTGGTGGTGATCGTTATGGTGATGACGATGGTGTTGGTGGTGGTGATAATTGTGGTGGTGGTGGTGATGACGATGATGACGATGACGACGGTGATGCTGATGATGACGGCGGCGAGGTGGATTCTGATTAAGATGTTGACGATGATCATGCTGTTCATGACGAGTTTGAAGATGAAAGTGACGACGATAATAATTGCGACGCTGTAAATGATGGTTGCACATGCTTATGACGAGGATGATGATGTTGTCGGCAAGGATGGTGATTGTTTTGATGGTGGGAACGCCGATGACGATGCTGCCGCCGCTGCTGCTGCTGCTGATGATGATGATGGTGATGATTCTGATGATGCTGATGCTATCGATTTTGTTGTTGAGGGTGATGATGCAAATGATGAAGGTAGAGGCGAAGATGATGATACTGACGATGGTGATGATGATGATCATGATGGTGATGATGGTGATGGTGATGGTGATGGTGATGATGATGATTCCGACAATGATGACGTTGATGATGACGATGATGCTGATGACGCTGATGATGATGCTGTTGATGGTGGTGGTGGTGATGGCTACGACGACGATGCTGTTACTGAGGATGATGCTGATGATGATGCTGCTGCTGATGATGATGATGATGATGATGATGATGATGATGGTGGTGGTGGTGGTGGTGGTGGTGATGATGATGGTGGTGGTGATGGTGGTGATGATGATGAACAGTAGGAGTAGGACTAGGAGTATGACTCGGAATCTGACTACTATGACCGCTTCGCGCCTAGCCTTAATTAGTGTATAGTTGTCCAGCATCGATGTTCGAAGAGTGAGATCCTGGCGTTCGTGGGAGGGTACATGAGGATATATTTTCGGAAGGGGGGACGGAACAGCGTGGAGGAGGATACCACATAGCATGCTCAGGGCAGATCTGATGATGATGGCAATGATGTGGGTGAGGAGGATCGTTGCCCCTCCCCCCCACACACGCATGGTCATAGGCAAACGAGGAGGAATAGCAGGAGGATGGGAAGGAGGCCAGGCAAACATAGAGAGAGAGAGAGAGAGAGAGAGAGAGAGAGAGAAAATGAGGGAACCATCGGATGATGCCGAGGAAGAGGAGGAGGAGGAGGAGGAGGAGGAGGAGGAG
>CAUYUJ010005725.1:537068-544762 GCA_963575745.1 Prorocentrum cordatum | reverse complement strand
ACTACGACTACGACTACGACTACTACTACTACTACTACTACTACTACTACTACTACTACTACTACTCCTACTACTATTACTACGACTACGACTACTACTACTACTACTACTACTACTACTACTACTACTACTACTACTACTACTACTACTACGACTACTACTACTACTACTACTACTACTACTACCACTACTACTACTACTACTATTACTGCTGCAGGTTCGCGGGCCCGCACGCGCGGCCGCGCCCGCGCGCAGGCCAGCACCCACGAGCACCAGCACGACCCAGAGGACCACGTCACTCCAGCGATCAGCAGGCCCGACTACCCAGAGGCTTAGATCTTAGATCAGCAGTCGAGGCTGCCCTGCCCCAGGCGTCCGCGGGAGACTCAGGAGCCTGCTCATCATCTAGGCCTGGGGCTCAAGGTAGTGGTTCGGGCGACTACGTCACTCGACCAAGGGTGCGAGCCACTCGAGTAACAGGCGCAGCGCGTAGACGGTCAGCACCACGAGCTGCCGACGCAGCTGTAGGCCACCCGACGCCCTCAGACTGGACTCGTTTCGACGTTACCACGTCCTTGCGAGCATTTCGCGGTGATTCACACGAGACAGGCATGCGGGAATTGCGCAAGCTACACCTCTGGCGGTGGCAGGCCACCAGGGAGGAGATGACACGAGCATCACGAGCAACCAACATGCCATCATAGATTCTGGACCATCCCACAGCGGTGCACAATTGCATGGGGGCGCCGCAAGTGGCTACCACCAGCGCGCCACACCATCGCTACACTCCGCCTTCCGACACAAGTCAGGCAGCCCGTCGAGTGTGACATCCTGTATTGTCAAGGTCCGCACGATCCTCCACCTGATCTGCTGCGGCTCACGGTGCCACAGTGGCTCATCCAAGCACGACTCGACGCTGCTTGCCGCCATCGACCGTTCATGGGTCCAGCTGTTTGGCGCGATGGAGGCGTTCATCGTGGACGGCGAGGGCGGGATGACCCCGCCATATGTCGCGGAGGAGATGAAGAGGTGAGGAGTGCAAGTGGATATTATGGCTGCTCGTTAGCATATTCCCTTCACCGAGCGACGCGGCGCCATGCTATGACGCGCACTTCGCGCCGCGGAAGAGCAGTTGGAGCGCGAAGGCACCACGACGAACTTCGGCACAAGGCTGGTTTATGGTTTCATTGTTAGCAACATCCTCATCCACATAAACAACGTTACACCAGTTAGCTTTGTTTTCGGACGGCAGCTGTCTATGCTGCCATCACTAGAGGCAGACGAAAAGAGCGAGGCATCCCGTGCCTGCGGCACCGGTGCCAGCCATTCCTCTGGCGGAGAAGTGCAGCCCAACCGACTGCAGTGGCGCATCCGAGAGATCGCCTTGCAATGCGTGATCGTGGCCACGTCGATCTCAAGCGTCAGCCGCGCACTGCGCGCCCGCGCCACCGACTGCGGGGAAGGCAACTTCAACGTTGGCGACCAGGTAGATCTACAGGCCCCCGAGCACGACGGACGCGCCGGGCTGGGCCAGCCCTGGGCCGGTCATGTTTGTCGACCCCGCTCGAGGCAAGGTGGCGGTCAGGCACCACCGAGCCGACACGATTGCAAGACAGTTGGCCATTCATCGGCGCCGTCTTCGGCCACATAGGCACTGGCCCGGCGCGAGCAGGCCAAGCCTGGGACCGCGCGGAGGACTTCCTGGCACACGTCGCACCAGGCTCCGGGGCCAGGACCATCGGCCACTGGGAGGACGCGACGGGCGCGCGCATCACCGCGCAGACCCGACAGCGCCCCGACATCCTGGAAGCTCTGCGCCACCTGTCCCCCGGATGCCTTCAGCTGCCAGACGCTCGAGCATTGCGTCTGATGCGCGACCGGAAATCTGTGGGGCATCACCCCGACTGCGCCTGCAGCCTGGCTATCTGGTGGCCATCTCAGAACCCGAACGATGACCGCGCAAGAAACCACCGCAACCGGAAGTTATGGATGTTTATTTAAACTGATTGTTTGTTGGTTGTTCTGTTGTCGCGGTTACTGTTGGCACGTGCTTCGATTTCACATGTATCGCGTTCTCGTGGGGTTGCTTCATTGCCACTTGCAGAGCGTCTCCCGCAGACCTCCCCTTCGACGCGCTGGCGCGAGACCGAGTGGCGTGCCTGCGCGGCGCGGCCTGTTTAACACGACGCGCGCGCGCAGTTTAGAGGAGTTTACATTCGTAGCCGCCTGATTGTTGCGGCACCGCGCCATATTTTTTTGCGCGGCGCGTAACGCTCTTTTCGGATGCCATTTGCGCGTGTTTTGCATGGGCGGATCGCCTTGGCGCAGCGATGCTTCGCGCGGCGTGGTTCGGCCGCTTTTGCGCGATGACGCGCCCGTGTGCGCGTGTGTTGTCAGAGCGGCTCTGCGCGACGGCGTGTCCAGTAGCGATTACCATGCTGTTAAGTTTGTTCCTCGTGGGCACGCGGGCCCCCCGCCCCTTTTCCCTTCTTCGCGGCACGCCAAATTGTTGGAGTGTCTATAAGTTTGTTTCGTTGGGCGCTTGCGCATGTGATTTTTTTGGTGAGCATTGTTCATTTGTTGTCCACCTTTCGCGCGACCTCTTCTGGTTGCTTTCCCCCTCGTCCACTCGCATTGTGTTTTGATTGCGTTTTATTGCGCACGTCTCAAAGTGGAGGGCCCGGTCCGCTCGTGGAGGGCGCGACATTGTTGACAAATCATACGCGTCGCGCGGTTGTGGTAGAAACCACGGCGCGTGCGTCATGCCGATCTGTTCGCGGCAAGTCCCGCGCACCGCGACCGCGCAGCACTCGGCGTGGCGAGTCTTCGAGCACCGCCACGAAAGCCATAACGCGCGACATGTCGTCGCCCATAGCCTTGCAAGGGCCGCAACATGTGACGCGCTCTTCCGCGCCGCTTCGGGGCGCACTCCTTCGTCTACGTCGTCGCCCTCCCCCTTCCCACGTCCCCCATGTTGTCACCCTCCCTTCTTCCATTTCGTTCTCCTTGTCTCATTATTGCGTCTCCCGGGGTTCTCACGTGGCACACATGGACAACATGTGGTATGTCATGGGTTACTGTCGGGTTGTCATGGGGGCCTCCTGGGGCACTCTTGAGTCGTATATGGGGCTACCTGGGACATTAGGGGCCCTCTTGGGCCGTCGTGAGTTGCCTGGGGGGTATCTTGGTGCCGTCTTGGGCCGCGTTCGCCTCCATGCTGGTTTTCTTGCTTTGCCTGGGTTGGGTCTTCAGTTACCCCCAACCCCACTAGGTCTGGTACCAGACCTCCCTTCCACCTCCAACAGGTCTGGTGGGATGCCCCCCTTCCACGCCGACCAGACCTCCCCGGGCCCTCTTCCGGCGAGGTGGAGGGGGCCTCCACCAGACTTCCTCTGGTTCTCCTGGAGACCCCCCCCTGATCCCCCCGAGGGCTTGGGGAGGCCTTACGGAGGCTTCCTCTGGTTTCCACCAGGTGTGGCGAGAGGCTTCCCACGGCCCCTGGGAGCACCAGGCGAGGCCTCCCCCAGGCTTCCGGGACGACCAGGGGAGGTCTCTGGGAGGCTTCCCCTGGTTCACTTGGAAGCCTCCGATGAAAGTTCCCGCAGGGGGGAGGTCTCCTGTGGGAGGCTTTCGGGGGGACCAGGGGAAGCTTCCAGGAGACCTCACTTGGCCCTCCACCATGTTCCCCCCCAGCGCCCCGGGAGGGCCAGGGGAGGTTTCCAGGGGCCCCCCCTGGTCTCCCCGGAAGTTTCCCCTTGGAGGGAGCCCTGCCAGATTTCGAGGTCTGGGGGAGGCTCCCGGACCCTGGTCCTCGGGGAGGATTCCCAGCAAGCTTGCAAGGACCAGAAAAAGCTTTTGGGAGACCTCCCAGCCCCCTTCTGGAAGTTTGCGGGAGGCCCCCAAGAGGACCAGGGGAGGTCCCCCGGCGGTCTCCCCCCAGATTCCAGGAGGTCGTCAGGACACCGCTAGGAGGCTTACTCTTCGGGGCCCTGAGGCCAGTGGATCACAGGATGCAGTGCAGCTGCGGTGGCGACGGCAGCAGAGTCGCGTTCAGCCTCGGCGAAACATTTGCCGCGCGTTTCCAAGCTGGGTGGCTGGTTGGGGGCCTCCGACGGCCACGCCGGGACGCTTGAACTTTGGGTCTTTCCGCTTCAAGAAAACATGGTGGACGTAAGGAAACTGCTGGTTCCTTAATAAATGCCCCCCGGGGGGCCTCGATGGTCCCAAAGTGCGAGACATCTGTCGATCCACCAAATTTAATAAGGAATTCCCAGGGTCCCAAGTAAGGTCCTTACTTGGGTGCCTGGCGGTCCCAGAATTCAGGGCCTTACTTGGGTCCTCGGCGGTCACAGGTCCCACAGGTTCCACAGGTCCCACGTGTCCCAGATGTCCCACAGGTCCCATAGGTCCCACGGGCCCCGCAGGTCTCGAAGGTCTCGCCGGTCCCGCAGGTCCCGCAGGTCCCGCAGGTCCCACAGGCCGCACAGGTGCCACAGGTGCCACAGGTCCCGGAGGTCCCGCAGGTCCCGCAGGTCCCACAGGTCCCACAGGTCCCTCAGGCCCAACAGATCCCACCGGTCCCAAGGTCTTGCAGGTGTCACAGGTCCCGCAGGTCCCACAGGTCCCACAGGTCCTACAGGTCTTACAGGTCCCACAGGACCCACAAGTCGCAAAGAAGGTGCCAAAGGTCCCACAGGTCTCGCAGGTCCTACAGGTCCCACACGTCCCACAGGTCCCAAGGGTCCTACAGGCCTCGCGGGCCCCACAGGTCCCACCGGCCCCACAGGTCCCACATGTTTCACATGTCACATAGGTTCCACAGGTTCCGCAGGTCCCGCGTGTCGCGCAGGTCTCGCAGGTCCCGCAGGCCCCGCAGGCCCCGCAGGTCCCGCAGGTCCCACTGGGTCCCACAGGTCCCACAGGTCCTACAGGTCCCACAAGCCCCACAGGTCCCGCAGGCCCCACAGGATCCACAGGGTCCGTATTTCCCACAGGTCTCGCAGGTCGCGCAGGACCCGCCAGTCCCGCATACTCCATAGGCCCCGCAGGCCCCGCAGGTCCCACAGGTCCCACATGCAGGTCCCGCACGTCCCACAGGTTCCGCAGGCCCCACGGGTCTTACAGGTTTTAAAGGTCTCGCAGGTCCCGCATGTCCCGCAATTCCCACAGGTCCCGTAGGTCCCAGAGGACCCATAGGTCCAACAGGTCCCACAGGACCCGCAGGTCCCGCAGGTCCGCAGGTGCCACAGGTCCCACAGGTATGAATGACCCCACAGGTTTCACAGGTTCTCGCAGGTCCACCGGTCGCACATGTCCCGCAGGTCCCGCAGCTCTCACAGGTCCCACAGGTTCCGCAGGTCTCCCAGGTCCCTCAGGTCCCACAGGTCCCACAGGCCCCCCGGGTCCCACAGGTCCCGCAGGTCCGACAGGTCCCGCCGCCAGCACAGGTCCCACGAGTCCCACAAGTCCCGCAGGTCGCGCAGGTCCCACAAATCCCGCAGGCCCAGCATATCCCACATGTCCCACAAGTCCCACATGCCCCACATGTCCCACAGGTCCTACAAGTCCCGCAAGCCCCGCAGGCCTCGTAGGTCTGGCAAGTCCCGCAGGCCCCGCAAGTCCCAGTCCCCCCAGGTCCCACATGCCCCGAAGGCCCCACAGGTCCCACAGGCCCGATAGGGCTTACAGGTCCTACAAGGGCCACGGGGTCCGCAGGTCCCGCAGGTTCCGCAGGACCCGCAGGTCCCACAGGTTTCGCAGGTCGCGCAGGTCCCGCATGTCCCACACGTCCCACAGGCGACGCATGCCCCACAGGCCCCTCAGGCCCTACAGGTCCCACAGGCCCCACAGGTCCACCCAGCCCCTCCGGTCCCACAGGTCCCACAGGTCCCACATGTCGCGCCGGTCCCGCAGGCCCCGCAAGTTCCGCAGGTCCCACGGGGCCTACAGGTGCCACAGGCGCCACAGGTCCCACTGGTATCGCAGGTCCTGCAGGTCCCACAGGTCCTACGAGTCCCTCAGGTCCTACAGGTCCGACAGGTCAGGCAGGTGTCGCAGGTGGCGCAAGCCCCGCAGGTCCCACAGGTCCCACAGGTCTCGCAGGGACGACAAGTTTTGCAATTTCGAAGGCCCCACAGGTCCCACCAGGCCCACGCGTCCCACAGGTCCCAAGGGTCCCACAGGTCTCGCAGGTCCCTCAGGTCCCACAGCTACCGCAGCCCGCACAGCTCCCACAAGTTCCACAGGGCTCACGCTCCCAACATTTCTCCCAATTCCGGCACGTTCCACAGGTCCCGCAGGTCCCACAGGTCACCTTTGGTGTTATTAAGATGGTTCCTGGGGTGATGTTTGCAAGGCGAAGGCGCGTGTAATTGCATGCGCTGCGCGCAGTGCAGAGTGAACCGTGAGTGCAAGTGCGAAACGCTGCCATGTAAATTTGGGATTGCGCCCGTCCTGGAATATTTTTGTGAACTTGCGGTTGCGGTGGTTTCCATCGCGGTCAAACGACGTCCAGCAGGTTCACCTCGACGGCGTGCAGATCGACGCCCGTCAGCTCATTGGCGAGCACTGGAAGGAAGCCGGCGTCGCTCAGTTTGTCCTGGGTGGCGAGCCATTGTCGGCAGCAGACTCCGGACAAGATTCTGACGAATTGCTCGGCGACTGCGCCATCGACGTTGCCGAGGACGTCGCCAGCAACGCAGCGGGAGGTTCACCGTCAGCCCTGTCGGCCATACCTGAGGAGACCGAGAGCGACTTCCCTTGTCATATCCAACAGGACGTTCCCAGCCCGGCGCGAAGTCGAGGAAGCAGAAAACTTGACCCGGGGGCCCAGAGCTGGAGAGCCGACAGCAAGCGCAGAATCAACGCCGCTTTCGAGCACGCCGCGGCCTGGGCCGCAGGCCCCACAAGTGGCCCAGCACCTTGAGACGCAGCGCCAGCGGCAGAATATTCACGCACAGCGCTACATCGAGCGGCGCCTCCTCGGACGACCACGTCGCGCTCGAGGAGGAAGAGGGGGGCGACAAAGGAGGTGGGCATGTGGAGTTGCGTCTCGATCCAGGGGCGCGCAACACATTCTTGAGCTCCAACGAGGCAGCGTTTGGCGACTGCGCCCCCTGCGCCCCCCTGGGCTGCCGCGCTCGGCATGCGCGCTGCCGTCGAGACCGCGGTCATCAGGCGATGCGCCGACCATATGACCAGCGAAGCAGAGGCTGTCAGAGGAAGTCGCGGCGGCCGTCCTCGAAGAGCTCACCGCCCGGGCGAAGTGCACGCTTCGACTGGCGACCGCTCAAGGGCGCACGATGCGCGATGGACCCCAGACGCGTCTTCAACAGAAAGCACCAGATGGGGTCAGACGGCAAGACTGCCCGGATCATCCGGCGCGCGCGGCGCGGATGGGCTTCCGCGCAGCGGGCGCTGGAGCCTTGGAGACGCCCGCTGGGACAGCAAAGCGGGCGTGACATTGCGCGCTGTCTTCGGAGGTGGAGCGTCGCCCGGACCAGGCGCGCGTCGCCGCGGACGTCGAGAAGGCGCTCTTGCATTGAGTCGCGCCGAGATGCTGCATGGCACCATGCGCAGCGCCCCGCGGCCCCGCGAGGTGAACTTCGCCCTGCCGCCCGGCAGCGCGGGAATCCACGGGCAGGCGCCGCGCGACGCAATCTTCGACGAGCGAACCGAGCGCCCGCGCTGCATCA